>NCKU01003475.1:0-14970 GCA_003675995.1 Dinothrombium tinctorium | reverse complement strand
TTACTTTTGTTTGTATTCAGGTTTGTATATGGACGTTTCAAAATTATAAAAATTTTTGCTTCTAAATACATGAGATAACACATTTTAAATATAATGTAATTTAATAGCTTTTGAACAATCTTTGGTGAAATTTTATTTATAAAAATTAATTTTTATAAAATTTTTCTTGCAAAGCTGAAGACGATAATAGAGATAAAAGCTCAACTCTTGCGTTACAGTCAACTAACTAAAGCATGTCAATGAAATGCGCGTCATAACCGATAGGTGGCTACTTGAAAAATACTCTAATTACGATCAAATAAAACTTTTCAATTGTTTCATCGATACTGTTTAATATTAAATCATATGAACTTATTTTTAGTTGACTTATGAGATGAAACATTGTTTTTATGATGTGGTTGCAATGAATTTATTTAGAAGTTCAATGATCGTAATTCAGTTATTTTTCACAGTCACCTATCGGTGATGACGCGCATTTCTTTGACAAGCTTTACATTATAGTTTCATGATTATCACTTTCGTTTTGCTTTCGAGAAGCGTGAATGAAATACAATCTACTCTTTAATCATCGTGAGGAGCAATTGTGTAAAATCGCTTTATAATTAAAACTTAAACGGAACTAGTAAAATTGAAGAAATCTCAATTATGAATTTTTCTACGATGTAACTTTCGATGTAAAAAACATTGCTTATCTATACTTTCATTGTTTAAATTTTCTATTTAAATGTCGTTCCTAGTTCCTAGTTTTTCTTACTTTTCCGCAAACTTTTTTTAGTAACCTATCAAAATATATAAAATCAAAATTGTTCTCTATAGTTTTCGGAAAACCTGTATCAGTAGAATCATCGAAAATTAATTAATTTCAAGTTGGAAAGTGAGCTTTGCAAGGCAAAAACGAAAGCAATAGAAAAGTTTGCAATGCGTTCAAAAGCAAATATTTTCAAAAATTGAAGAGAATCAATGCATTTTACCATTCATGAAACAGGCTAATTTTTATTGGAATTATCATATCTTTGAGATTTCAATTTTTATCTAATCAAATTGTTAAATAGGAATTTAATTCATGTTTACAAATTGAAATGCTTTTTGTACTTCTGATAACAAAAAAAGTAAATTTGCGAGAAAAAAGTATGTGAAATACTCATATAATAATATCGATTTGAGTTTTCATTTGGAAAATTATAAACACAAAACTTGTTCCACTAATCACAGAATTCACACACAATAAATAGCCGCCTACGATGCTATTTCACGAATGTTCGTCATAATAGTTATGTCAGATAGAGAAGAATAAGATAAAACCAATTGGCAAGAAATTAGTTACAAAAAACTTGGTATTAAAAAATTCTGATTTCAAAACCACACTGTTATGGTAGACTACTGATTTGGAGTATAATTAAATGAAGATTGATTTTTCAAAAAAGAAGCCACGAAATCAGACTTTGCTTGTCAGACACATTCTCGATTGTCTGTGCGCTATTTTATCTGATTTCGTAGCAAAAATTTAGTAGTCAAAAGAACTAGATATTCATATATTAATTTTTTACATATATATATACTCTCTACGTAAGAAAATCATTCTGAACTAAAGTTCAATAAAGGCTATCGCGAGATGTGCTCGGCTTATGGAGATCTTCAACACAACATGCATTTGAGATTTTAGGATTTTGTAATGATTTTTCATTTTCCTTTTCGTTTGTCGTTTGTTCCTTCACAGTGAACGAATTTTCGCCTTCCGATTCTTCCAATTTGCGTCCCTTAATACTGACAGAAGAGAATTTAGCTCTGTGATAAGCTGAAAGAATGTTAAAGCCTAACAATCTGTAAACAAGAGAACAGAAAATTAATGTGAAGAAAACTTAGGGAAAGGAAGTACCTTAAGCAAATGTATTCAACCAAAATAGCACAGCCAACACTTAAAGTACGAATGTAAACGTGTTCAAATAATCTTATGATTAAATAAGAACCTGCGATAGCGATGCACATTATACAGCCGACAGCTGCCGTCTGAAACCAATGTGATATGGTGAGTCCAGACGGAAGCCAAATCTTGCCGGCCTGAATTTTGTAACTTTCTTTGCAAACTTTGCATTTTATGCTTTCAGGATTCGAATGCGACTCCATTAACCAGAGCTTTAAACATTCGTGATGCACAACGCCAACATCACCTTTGCATGCGCACGGTTGAATCAACGGACCAGCGTCGCTTCGCTCCGTGTCGTAGCAAATCCAACATTCTCGTATAGATCGAGAAGATGCAGTTCGATCAGCCTTCGTAATTTGATGAGAAGCGCCAGCACTATCAAATAACGATTGCGATTCGCGTTCTTCAATGTTACACGATTCAATTCCCGTTCCCTCTTTTTTCAGTATGCGTCTTGGATTTAGAATCCACAATCTTTCAGGCCGCATACAGTTCCAAAACGCACACGGATACCAAAGTGCGACAGCTAATTCAACAACACGAAATGCTATTTGGTGGGTATTACGACTAATGACGGGTACTCTGGAAATTACATTCATTAGTCAATGACGGTTGCTATGTAATTTTGAAAACAAAACTCACTTTTCTTTCCACAAGCCACCTAACACATCGGAGAGTATAAAAATCACAGTAATTAGCAATAAAACTGCCTGAGAGACGAGACCAAATCTTGATTGTTGAAGTTGCGATTTGTCCGCAGAACAAGCTTCTCCTTGCACGAAGGCCCCACGCAACTAAGAAAATAAGAGGCGCACATAAATGTGAAAAGAAAAGTTGTCCTTTCATCGTACTTTAAAGTAAACCTCGACACCGTAAATGAGGAAGAAAACAATTACAATAAGCATTAATACTGCGTAAATGCTGTTGAAAACGCTTAAAAAGAAATTCTGGAAAATAAACGACGAATTAAATTTTAAACCAACGAAACGAAATGGTCGATCGATTTTTACCCTATTTATGTCGGCAGCGTCGGAAAATTGTAGTAAGACTAATTCAGCCAAAAGTAATGAGTAAGAAATAACATTGAACAGAATGAAACCAGTAAAAGACTTGCTAAGAAAACCAGGTCTTTCCGCACTCACGTCGTGCAGATGAAAAAGCTGAAAAAAATTAAAAAAGTATATTGATAAGAAAAAAATTATTAAAAACTAAACGTTAAAAAATTAAATTCGGACAAACCTCCGCCCAGAAGCATACAATTAGCGAAGAGCTGCTTAACAACACTGGGTAATATGCACTCATTAAGCTGTCCGACCAACGTACAGCTACCTTCTCCGGTGAGGAGAAGTAAAATCCTCTTAATCCTGTTGCGATGCAGATGAAAAAATAAAGCGCTTTTTGGATTGTTATTCGAAATGCTCGTGCAAGTGATCGTGGCTTTAGTCGATTAAATTCAGAGTTTATACATAATACCTGTGAATTAGGTAAATTTCTCATAAGCATTTTGAAATATTCAGTCACTGAATAACATACCAATTGTACAAAAGATACAAAGCATATAATGTAAAAAACGGTGGAGAATGCGATGTAATAGTGGAAATTTGGATTATCACAAGCACCACCGGTAAACTCAACCTGTGCACATAAAACAAATGAATGAATGAAAGGTAAAAGAAAAAGCTTTGACGAATGCAGTACCTCGCAATGGCAAACACCGTCGTAGCATTCACCGTGTCCGGAACAATTTGAAGCACAGGTGATGTTTACCGCATTCATGGTGAGTTGATCAAAACTCAGGGCTGCGGCGTAAGCATATTGTTGATCTTTACATTTGGCAATCGACAAAAGATTAGACGTAGCCACGGCTAAACCACTGTTAGACATCATTTAAAGTGTGGAACAAAATTGAAGGAAATAATTTTCTTTGAGGTCGCCGAGATTCAATACGCGCTCGCTTTCGTGCGATTCCGGAGTACAATTCGAACACAACAATTAAAAGTCGACACAATTCGAACCAATTTTTCTCGTCTCGTTTGAAATAAGTTCGTTCAAATGGCCGCCGGCGATGCCACTTTTCTACTTTCTTCACACTTGTTTCGAACACATTCAAAGCAATGAATAATTGGGAACGAAAATAAAAAGAATAAAATTGAAATGCGAAATGAACACAATCGAAACACACACTTCAGTTCACGCCACAAACGTGGCGATCGAACGAAGATTGTTTTTCAGAAACGCTTTTAACGATTGGCAGTCATTCAAATTTCGAATAAAATGATTTTATTGAACACAAAAAAGGAGTTTTAATTTCACGTTTTAAACAAAAGAACGGCGAAACAATACATCGCCTCTTTGCGTTCGCGAACACAGAGACGAAAGCTCCGTTTCTATAGCAACCGGCTTCTAATCGAGTAAACGCGCGTTGTAATTGTGTAAAGCTTTCTCAATTTCAACGCATTTCACTCTTTTCAAAATAATGTTTCATTTTCTGAGGTTTTTTACTATCTTCTATTCACATCACAATACTCACAAATGTCACATATTCATCGCTCATGTTAATTTAGATCATTTTCTTCATTTGGGCACATAAATTCGAGAAGTTTCAGAAACTTGTATTACTCGGTTTTTTTGCGTAATTTACAGGTCACTGTCCTTTATTTTTATATTTTTATTTATGAATTTTTTTACTTGATTTTCTTCTCTTTTTTTTCAATAAGTTACCATCTTTTCGCATTACGTTTGTCATAATTTTCACAAATGAAAATTCATGAATTTTGAAAATATTAATTTTATTTGAACGCAAACGCTCAAAAAGAAAATAGGTGAAATTAAAAAATAAATTTTTTATTCAATTTTAATCTTTTGTAATAATAACATTTAATAAATAATTTAAATCTAAATTTATCATTTATTTGAAACGTCATTTCTGTCGAATCGAGCGGCAAAAGAGAGCAGCACATAGATAGAGCGCGTAATAAGATAACGACCCCGAATCGTAGACAACAAACTTTGAAAATGCAAAAAATTGAAAACATTTTTTAAAAAATTCGATTTAAAAAATTAAATTAAATTAAATTTTATTTAATTTTCGAAAAGAAGAAAAGAAGTTCAAAGCAAATCAAAATGTCAACAAAATTTGGAAACGTTAGTTTCGGAAACGAGTACTTCGATTTGGACGACGAACACGTGAATAGAGATCGACAGCAGATTTTAGAGGAATTCGAGCGCAAGAAAAAAGTTCGGCAAATTACCGTTTCGGTGGATGACGTCGAAGTGAGAGCACATTTGAGAGAGATTAACGAACCCATCTGTAAGGGCAATGTGTCCGCGTCATCTCTTCATTTAAATTGCGAAAATTTTTTACAGGTCTTTTCGGTGAGGGACCTGCTGATCGAAGAGAACGCTTGCGACAACTGTTAGCAAAACTCGGACAGGATGCGATTCGAAAGAAAAAGAATGAAGATGAAAGTGAAGATAAAGAGAGACACGTATTTATCCCTTTTATCGCTGATTTTCAACGTTTTATCTCGATTTTTACTTCATATCTGATTTTTGGTTGCAGCCAACACAAACTTGGTATCACGAAGGACCCGAAAGTTTACGCAGAGCTCGTTACTGGATTGCAGATTATTCTATCCCGCGAGCGAAAGAGAGATTAGAAAGAGCACGACAAGAACGCATGATTTCGGAATCGACCAAAACAGCAATTAATCAACAACTTTACAAAAAGTTACGAATGTTACAAATTAGTTGTAGTCAAATTTGCGATACACGGCCAGTAGCATTTGCCACATTCAGCCCAGATAGTTCAATTATCGCAACTGCCTCATGGTATGTTTTACTTGTTTTATCTCACTTCGTAATCTTTAAATTTTTTAGGAGTGGTCTGTGTAAATTATGGTCTGCTCCTGACCTTCAACATATTCGAACATTACGCGGTCATAATTGCAATGCCCGTTGTATCACGTTTCATCCTCAATCAACTCAATCTTTGTCACCTACCGTACTAAATCTAGCCTCCTCCGCTACAGATGGCTCCGTTAATTTATGGAATCTAGAGAGTGAAGAACCAATCGGTAGTTTAGAGGGTCATGAAAACCATCGGGTCAGTCGCATAGCATTTCATCCCTCTGGTCGCTTTCTAGCCACTTGCTGCTCAGATAAATCATGGAGATTATTTGATATGGAAAGCAACCAAGAGGTATTATATCAAGAAGGCCATAGCAAAGAAGTGTTCGACATAAGTTTTCAATGCGACGGCTCTTTGGCGGCTACTGGTGGTCTGGATGCGTTTGGACGAGTGTGGGATTTGCGAACAGGGCGCTGCATCATGTTTATGGAAGGACATTTAAAAGGAATTTTAAGTATATGCTTTTCGCCAAACGGTTACCAGGTTGTAACAGGCAGTGAGGATCATTCGGTAAAAATCTGGAATGTTAGGCAAAGAAAATGCGAATACACGATTCCAGCTCATACAAACGTCGTATCAAAAGTTTTATTCGAGAAAAATTTTGGTAATTACATTTTATCAGCTTCTTTCGACAATACTCTCAAATTATGGGCTCATCCAGCATGGACACCGATACAAACGCTAAGCGGACACGACAATAAAATAATGTGCGCCGACATGACACCTGATAATCAGTATTTTGTCACCTCTTCTTATGATCGCACATTTAAATTATGGACCCCTGAATAGTTTAATTCACGCGAATCATATTTTCATTAAATCTCACTCTGTTTAATCAATCAATCATTTTATATTTAAGTAACAAACTAAATGTGAAATGTTAATAAAAAGTGAAATAAATTAAAGTATTTATATGTTAATTACAAATTTTACACCGTTAACAAATAGTGCAAATATTTAGTCATTGAGATGAGTTATTCGATGATATTGAACTTATATAATCACCAGTACCTGCAATGACTTCAATCAAAGCTTTGCGCGCTTCTTTAGCCTCCGCGACGAATAATTGGTTATGTTTCGGAGAGTATTCGTCGACTCTTTTAGAAAAAAATGAAAATAAACAAATTAAATCAAATTTGATTAAGTGCGATGAGATTTCATAATAGAATTTTCCGTACTTGTCATAAATCACACCATCGACACCAGCGTTTTTCAATTGCTTTATGCGCATTGATGAGTTTAAATCGTCGCCCCAACAGAAAACAACCAATCCACGATCTTTCAACCAAGTAACTAGCGAGGTGTCGCGTAGCAAATCTTCGGCGTGAACCGAGGTTCCGAGAAAACCTTGGCTCAATGAAAAATATGCGGCCATTTGAACAGTCGCTGTCCGCGGATCTAAGTATGGGGGGTATTTATCGGTCTGCCCTTGTGTAAGAAACAACAGCGGATACTTTTTCTGTTTCACTTGAATCCTGTTTAAATAGATCGAAAAAGCTTTTCATTCAGAAATGAAGTGAACATCACGTGTACTTACATTGAACAGATGTCAGGATGAAAGCAGGAAAAAATAATCTTTCTTTTGCCTCCGTATTCTAATACTGTTTTCAAAACAATATCGATGTAATCATTAATATCGCACAACTTATCGGCAGCGCCGTCCCAAGTTCCGTCCTTTGCGAAGAAAGATAATTAAATTTAATTTATTATCGAAAAATAAAAAATAAACTTACTCTTCGCAACATAGGATACTTAATCTCTATGTTGAATCCACAAGAGGGATTTACCGTTTCCAATACCTGCTTTAGTGTTGGAAACGGTTGATTCTCTTGCGGATCATCGTCCACAAAATCATACTTTTCCTTGTGTTCAGCTATCGTTAACAAAGAATGATGTGAAAATGCAAATTAGATAAGATTTGTTTGAAATTTTTCAATGCAAGCAATCAACTTACGATTGTGGACAGGACTCAGCTGTAAGTGAATAGTGGAAAGTTAGTGCTTTCAATATTTGACACGGAAAGCAGATTACTTTAAGAAGTTGTAATTGTTGCGATGTTAAGTCTTTCACTGCGATTTGAAGATATTCGTCATCCGTTTGCGAACGTTTCTGGAAAAAGCGATTGAAATCGTGGGTGAGAGTTAAGTGAAGTTTACAAAACCTTGATACCTTTTTCAATGAAATATTTATATGAAAATCGTGATAAATAACGGGCACAAGATCCTTGGTTAGTTGCACATCCAATTCGACCATATCTGCGCCCTGAGCAGCGATTCAAGCAAGTGAACGAATTTTGATTTCGGTTTAGAGCTTACATGATTCGAAGCGTAGTTGAACGAAGCCACCGTATTTTCGAGTATATTTTCCACCCTTTAGCGTTTCAATTAATTAAAAAGATAAATTCGTTTATTATTTCTCACTTATCAGTGCGTCGAGCATTGCCCGCGCCCCTGTGACCCACATCGATACCACCCAGAATTTTGAATAGGTGACCGTCCGGACTCATCAAACATGCACTTGCGTAGCCTTTCAACGGTCGAATAATCAAATATTCAACTGTTGACGTATGAAACGAATAGATAAACAATTTGTATCGAAGCATTATCAGCAAAAATAAACTACTTACCACTTAATTGACCGATCGGCTGTCGTTTCGTGCCGGTTATTGGCATAGTGCAGGTACCATAGCTTTCAGGCATATTGCTTGGAAGTATGTAACAAAACCCGATATGCTCGGGAACTGTGAGTGATGTGCGAAATACATCGTGAACATAAATATCAACCATAAATGCCTATAAAAGGAAAGAATCAGGAAAAGGATGCTTGTAGTAATGGTTATTTACCAATTTGCTAGGGTCGGCGATTTGTGTGCGAAGCATAACGTACTCATTCGGATTGTAAACACGACCGAATTGCTCTTGCTTTGTAAAGCAATACTCCTTATCGTTCAAAGCGCAAATTTCGATCGGCTGAGATTGACCGCTTTGCTCGTTATCGGTAATGTTTGTCGAGTCTTGATTCTCGTCCAAACCGAGGGCGGTCATTTCCGAATCGCGACGTTGCAAATCGATGCAATGCAGTTTGTACGAATAGATTCGCTCTTTGTATTTACGCTTCCAAATAGTGAACGAATTCTCGCTTATTTTGAACTCGATTACAGTCTCTTCGCTGAAACAAGCTTCGCTCATTTTTGCTCGAATTTCGAAACTGTGTTCAAATTCAAATTCAAATCGCTGTAAAAAAAGCGGAGAAATAGAGGTCACAAATCGATTAAAGATTGCTGAATTGAACGCTTACTTTTGACTTTTCGATTTAAAAAAATACAAACAAGAGACGATTGAAAAAATTGGACTCGTTTTTGATATTAATTTCGACGAAATGAATGAACGAATGAGAAAAGTCAGCGTCGCGTTTGAAACGCTGCGTGCGTTCGAAATTGTATCGAATGCACGGCACGAACAGAATAAGCGATACGCGATATGCAATTCAACGCACGCGTCAATTCGCGACGCTTTCGATTATAAAGCGAGCAATGCGAAGTGAACGTTGCGCGTTGCGTGGTTGGGTGTGTGTTTCGCCGGAGGTGTGTCTACCTTCAAAATGGTTACGTCAACGCGCTTTTTGTGTTTTCTTTTCGCTTTTCATCTTTCGATGTTTTCATTTTTTAATTTACACAAAATTTTTGAATAAAATTTTATAAAAAACAATTTTAAGTGTCACTTGATAACACTTATCGTTAATTTCACATGAACATTTTTTTAATCTACGAAATAAGCTTCGTATGCTTTAAAAATTTGCAAAATCTTTTTTGAATTTATTTTCTCGCTTTTTGTTTTTATTCGATCGCTCACTTCGATCAATTAAGCGGAATTCGGCTTTATTAAGCGATAAATAAATGAAAACTTACTTTTTGACCCTTAACTTCAGATACACAATTTTAAGTGGAATCAAAATACTTGAATCTAAACAACTTTCGAGTTGTTTAGATTTTAATACTCAGTTTTTAATACTTAATTCACAATTGAAATTAGTGTTTGCTGTGATGTAATTGTAATCACACAAGTTTTGCGAATACTTTGAAAGCATATCCTATGCAAATGGATAATTACGCAATGCGGCGGAAAACTTGCGCAACTGAGCAACCAAAGTGCTTGCAATAAAATTTCGCTTATTTTTTCTCTACTGTAAAAATTACGCAAATTCTTCGTACCAAGAATACGTTTGCTGATTTGAATAAAAAAGAAATGAATGAAGTCGTCAAACAAACTTTTTTGTTTGCTGTCACGAGTGAAAGACTACGATTTTTACTATTTGCTTAATAAGCAAAATAACTGATTAGTTAACTCAACTTTGCGCGCAATAATTATTGACAATGAAAATGTTGTAACTCAATGACAGTGTTTTTCAAATGAAGAAACATAAGCTTTAGTTGTTTTTACTGTCAAAAATTATCAAAATGATTAATTTTCAATTTGTACAGGGTAACAAATGATATATTAAAAAAGTAAAATTCCGACAAATGTTTACATCTCATATTTTGTCTTTTTCCTGTTCAGAATAAGTGTAATTTGTTATAATATTTGAGAGAGAGAGAGAGAGAGAGAGAGAGAGAGAGAGAGAGAGAGAGATAGAAGTGTTCTCAAGATGAAATCCCTTTATCAATTTTTTGTAAACAGTTATCCATAAAAAGTATTTATTCTTTCAGTCTATCCAGACTATGTTATTTAAAAGGTTTTCTTATTTTTTGCAATCATAAAAATTAAATTATTATCATTTTATCGATGTTATTTATGAATTGTAATGTTACTTCATATATAAATAGCAGAGTTATTAAAATTTACTTTTCTCACTATAACATTTGCCACTGTGCATTAAAACTATAAATGAATTTTAGCTAATTATTCTTCATATGCTTAAAACTAAACCACGGAAAATCTTTCTTCCATTGAACCTTATCAAAAGCATCCTCAGTACAAACATTACATAGTAATAAATCATTAGTAATGACATTTTAAATTGAAGAGTTATTAAATCTAAGAGTTTAAAATTAAAACCAATTTAAACTTCTCTCTACTTTACTTCGCATTTGACTTAATTTTTTAATATAGTTAAAAATTAAACAACTCTTAATGTACATTATCATAGTTTAAGACGAAAAAAACTAATCTTTAAGAGTGGAACAGGAAAATTGTGAATATATATGATTATTAGGCAAAAACTATTAAATTTTAAGTGAATATGTCAAAACAAGTGAAATTCAAAACACAGAAACGATTAAAACTAAAAGTTAAACTATGATCTCCATGAATTCTCTTTTCTTAGTTAAACCTTCAAGACTCAAGTGAGATGAGAAGCAGTATCATTTATCTGAGGAAGTAAACACCGATATCGTAGAAAAATATGAAATTTCCAGGGAAGGAATGAGATTGAAAGGCGTGGATAGAGTGATGATAAAAGCGAAGTCAGCACTCTGTTTTCAGCCATAAGAATGGACTGCTAAAAATCATCACAATCAGAATTAATAACGCATGAATCTAGTGCAATTGTTGATTTCATTTAACATTGTCTAACCGGCGCTCACAATGATTAGATTAAAACTTTCCTTTGGGTAAAAAACAACTGCAGAACCGACAAAAGTAGTTAAATTGTGATTTTTTTCACTTACATCATCAATTAGAATTAAAAACGAAAGAAGAACACAGCTCGGTAAAAGTAATACGTATTAAAATCAATGAGAGAATGTTTTGCCATCTTATCCATACAAAACAGGCTGATTTAATGAAAACAATCGCAAAAAATTCTATCATTGACTGTACATACTATGCGCAGATAAAAGCTCTCTCTGCATTTCGATTTCACTCAAAATGAGAGAGTTTTGTTCAAAGTTGTGCGTGAATAATTTGTGAAATTGTTGCGTATGATTGAAACTTATAAAAAATAAATATTTAAACGTGAAAATTTTTCACGCTTTGCGCTTAAACATCTTTTTTGCACCATGCGTATTTGGCAACCGTGTCTATCCTATTTAGCAAGGTTACCTTGTTTTTTATGAAAATTTCTTTAAATGGCAAGGCTCTTCGTCAATTTCTTTCTGTATCAAATGCCAAGATCGTTGAGTCAAAAGTGAAAATGCATCTTAATCTAACTTTTAAGCTTTTGTTTACTTATAAACCGAAAATGTATTGCTCTCAATAGAATATTTTATCGTTATGCATCTTTTTATTTATATTTGATAAAAAATTAAAAAGCTTCAAGAAAATTAAAAATTGTAAATTCAAGGTTGATTTGAATGTGCATACAGACAGCGGCATAAAAAGTTGGCAAAAGACTAGACAAAAAAAAAGATTTTCAGTTCTACTTCGCCAAATTGCTACCTTTAAATTAAAGAAACGCAATTTGCCCCCGAGACTAGAAGTGGGGCATGTGATATACATTCAATGTCACATTAAAAAGGTTAATTACTCACGAAGGTACGTTTCAAATTCCTCTTCGTCTTCTTCTTTACTTTCGAGAAAAAGCAGAAATTTTTCTAAAGTCAGCTTTTCTCGTTGCAACAAATCGAAATGTTATGAATGAAGCTCAGTTTTTTGGTTTTGAGAGAAAATCGAAATTCTCTTCTATCTCTTCAATTGTGATCAATTTCTAAAAAATTAAAAATTGATATTTGTAACTAAGGATTGATATAGTCTCGTCTAATTTTTAATCTGCAGTTGCCGTCAACTCAGTGGACCCCCCTTTTTTATCTTAAAACGCTCACACAAAAATTATTTTATTGTTACTGATAATTCAACTTAAAGCTTTCTCTGAACAACTTTTTCTGGAAATTTAATCGCGATAAAAATGAAGATTTACTTTAAAAAACATTTTCGACAAATTTTTTAGTGATAATAACAATTTGCTATTTAAAAAGTGACACTATCGTCTCATAATTCTGTGTTTATGATACAAATAAAAATGCTTTAAAAGTCTGTGCTGTGTAATAGTACACAACTTCTGCCAAATATTTTTTCGATAACTTTCTTTAAATAAAGAGGTTTTATATGGATTAGATAACAAAACATTTTGACAGAAGCTCTATACATATGTATGTGATAATAGTCTAGAAATAATTTCATTCACAGGTGGATATTATAACTTAGTAACACTTGATTTTTAATTAGAGTTTGAAATAAACATTAAAAAGCTTTAAAGATTAATTCAACACAACGTGTTATTGAGTTAATTAAATACTTCCCTTAAAACAAAAGTGCAAAGATGAGTGTCCATGAATGTGGTACCTTCGTATCCAATAAAATCTTTTAGTCTAATGTTTTGCAAAAAAAACGTATTTTAATTGAGTTGAAAAAATTTTATTACATAATTGATACTATGGTAAATATGAAACCATCTATAAGCTTCATGAATATTAATTTTGTATCTCTGCCATTCAAAACAAGTTTTTTCAATAAATTTTTGATGATTAGCTAGCAAATTAATTTAAGGTGTATGTATGATAAACGTTAAATGTACTTTTTGACAATTTGTTTTTGAATTAATGATTTATTTAAAACGATAAGTAAAGCTTAAAAATATAATATTGATGTCTGACATGAGAATAGTTAGATAAAAACTTTACGCTTCAATCAAATTTAGAATTTGTAACACTTGGCATCAATTGCAATTTCAACAGAAATTCGGTTTTAATGAGCACAAAGGTTAATTTTTTGTTTAAATATGATATAAAGTGGAATAGCTATGATAAAGTTGATCTCGTGCCGAACCGTTTGTTCTGGCTTACGTACGCGCGTCACAAGATTAAAAAAGATATAAAAATTTTTGCACTTGGAGAGATAATTGTGAAAATAAGATCATAAAATGTGCGAACAATATTGACAAGGGAGACAAAGTTTTCAAAAGTGAATGCACTTGTTTAATGAATTTTGCATAAATTATTACTTCTATAAACGGAATATAAGGTTCATAAAGCAGTAAATTATTTTATTTTCAAACAACAAATTGCTTAACAATTCGAATTGTGCTGCGTAGAATGCGTTTGTCTAGTGTTGACATAGAACGAACTAGAGTTGTGCTTACGCAAATTTAAGATTAAATCACAAATTTGTTATTTACATGTCGCGACACCTTTCGTTTGAGATCATTGAAAAAATTTAAATTAGCCGTGGAAAGGAATGAAAATAGAAATCCCATCCGCATCCCGTAAGAAAATCGGCTATCCGTCCCGTCCAGTAGGTCCTGTAAATTCCGTGTCCCGTCAAACCCGTTATTCTGTTGTCCGACGAGTTAAAACCCTGATTAGTTGAACTCTTTGAACAACAACAACTAACAAAATAAATACACGTTAGCACACGAGCAAAAGTGATTTAAGTTTTCTGGGCTATGATAAAGTTGATCTCGTGCCGAACCGTAAGAGCTTCTCCTATTATCATATACGAAACTCAGCTTAAAGGTAGTAACAGGTAGTAGTAAGGGGTCAAATGAGTTATTACAGGTTTCCTATACGGGACAAGCCGGTTTAGAACGGAATGGTTTTTTTCGTATCCCGTTTCTTTAATAAATGTGATATTTTTGATGATAACGAAATAGACACTTATAAAATTAATGAAATTTTTGATTTAACTGATTCAGATTGATAATAAATATCACTTTCTCAATTTTAAGAAATTTAACAAATTTGTGTAATTTTTTTTTAAGTTAACAAATTTCTCAATCATACATATATACTAGAAATAACCTAAATAAAAAATAAAAAAAATTATTTAATATATTCTATTTATAAACACTTTTAATATTGAATTTATTTGAAAAAACCTTGATTCAATTTTATGAACCTCATGAATTAAGAATTTTTTTTTTGTAGTTCAAAAACTGGCAACTTAATACCTGTCCAAACTGAACTTGAACAAAAATCAACGTAAAAAATTTTAAAGTTAAAGAGTTGCGAAAACAATTTTTATAGTATAAAAAGAACAATGAATTTGTCTTGTTTGAATATACTCTTTCAAATTTTTCAAAAAGTGGGCAATTTCTGAATAACCCCATATTTTATTCACCCTTATTTAAAAAATTTTGCCCACTCCCTTTAAAACTTTTTTGCTTATTTTCAAATAGATTTTAAAAAATTATTTCAAATCTTTTC
>NCKU01003474.1:0-14987 GCA_003675995.1 Dinothrombium tinctorium | reverse complement strand
TTAGCGCCTATCTTTTGATCTTTTGTTACCATAAAATCACATTTTTTACAATAATTCAAAATTAACATATTTGACAATTCCTTGTTATAATTATGACGGACTTCCTACTACAGTTCACAAAAGTGAAATACGCTTTCCGTCATTTAAATTTTAGTGTCAAGAGTAATAGAGTTTCAGTAACAGGAACAAAGCGCTTTGATTTTCTTACGTTGACTCAATACATTTCATGCAATATAAGCAATCGAGTAAATTTTGAAGCAAAATTTGAATTGATTCCTTTTGTTCTTATTTTTTAGTGATACGAACTATTTAATTATTTTAATTTTCAAATTTTAAGCTTTTTCTTTGAAAATTGAAAAGTATAAACGACTAAATGAGGTAATTTAAAATAATAACATGCTTTTAATATTTTATTTGATTAAATAAGCGCTTCGCTTTATCTCTGCGAACTTCAACGCTTTGACATCTATTTGAACAAAGAATCTTTAGTAGTTATTCAGAAGCAGATGGTATGAGAAATTTTTAAAGCAGGCATAACTTTGTCAAAATAGACTATCTTCAACTCCAAAAATAATTTTCATTCAAAATGTATTGTTTTTTTTGTTTTGTGTTTTTTTTTGCACATAAAGCATATTTCAAAAGGTTTTTTTGGTTTGAATGCTTTATGTTTGCGAAAAAGTTGCTCAAGCCATATTTTCAAATTCTTTTCAAATTTGAATTCTAAGAAAACGCTTGTTTGTTGTATTGTTCATATTCGGTTTCATTATTATTATTATTATCTGTCACAGAAAATATTTTCGAAAAGGGTAAAACATATTTGTTTAAATAATATTAATAAAGTAAAAATGCCAAATGCAATAGAGCATCGTTGATGAAATTTTCTTAATCAGATATGAAAAGCTTAAATATTACTCAATATTCTTCTTTTCAATATAATCATAGTTGAAATCGAGTAAAAATGTTTTGTGAGTAAATAAACTGTTGAATGAATTAAAAAACGAAATATTCTGCTGAATTTTTTCCTTGTACGTTTTCCTTGAATATTTTCCTTGTACATAATTTTTATGTGTAAAAAATTTTTACGAATTAAGTTTTATCTTGAGTGAGAGCATTCTTGGGCGTTATAATCACCTAATTGAAAAATAATTGGACAATTTTACTAAGAAAAGTTTTACCAACAATTATGATGAACTGTTTGCTCCACCTTCTTACAACAAATTTATGCAATTTTTCGCAAATCAACTGCGTTCACGCAATCGAAATTGTTCTGGGCATTTAGCTCAATTCTTGCATTACAAATTTTAAGAAACAATTTTTTTCTGAAAAAATGAATTTTAGAAATATACTTGAATTTAGGAATTAAAATCAATTAAAATGAATTTAAAGAAATTCTAATTGAAGAAGGTGAAAAGTTTGAGCAACTCAAGAATATGATTGTAAATAATATTTTCAGGTTACAAGACCAATTATTAGTTTTTGGACACACTTGTAACTAAATTTAATAAATAAAAAAATCAATACATTCAAAATTATATTCTCACAATCTGTGAGCTTAATAAATGAATTTTACTTGCTCAACACAGAGACTTGCTTAATTTTTGCTTGAGGTTTAAGTTTTAATGTTTGTTTGCGTGTTAAAGTAAAATCAAATGAATATTAAAAAAGTAATTGAATTGTAATTGAAAAGAAGAGTAATTGAAACTGAGAAGAGTAAATGCATAAACTTAACATTTGGTTTATACAATCCGTAAAAAAAATGAACCATGTTTGGTAATTGAGAAATAGTCATTTTCTATTTCTGCAAAATGAGCTGCCGAAGGCAATAAACAAAACGCACGTGTGGGGCTCATACACTTTAGGAAATTATAAATCTTATTAATAATTATAAATTATCTTATCCCAGAATCTGTATCAATTTTTATCGCTTAACTAGGTAATGTTTTATTTTGAACCAAACGTGTTCAACTTGTTATTAAAAGTAAAATTGTTTTTTTATGAATGTGATCTTTAAATATCGATACAACACTTATTCTTAATTTCAAAACGATTGATCGAAGAGCATTATCTCTAATAAACACCGTTTATACAGTGGCGCATATTTCACAGATGATAAAAAGATTTATCTTTATAAGCATGCAATTCTTAAGAGAACAATAATTACAAACCATTTTTAAATTGAAATCTAAAAACTTGGTGATTAGTATTTGACCATTGTTCACTTGAATGTGTTAAAATGTCACTTCACAATTAATTCATTTTTATCAAAATTTTCTCTTTGATCTAAGTTTGTTGACAAGCAAATGGTAGAAATTTTTGTGATCTAAAGAGAGCAAAACAAAGTGGTCACCTAACTCGCAAGTGTATTGTGTTTAGCCGGAGTATATGCGATTGTCATGTACCATTTTCATCAAGCAACAGGTCGAAATAGAAGATGGCTCATTTTATTGGCGGTAAGTGTATGTTTTAAAAGAAAGTGTGAAACAAACTTTTTCACTCCGATAAACCACCATTTCTTGCTTAAACAAATCACGCGGTGTAAAAGAAAATAGCAAAAAATTTTCGAATTTTTTCATCGTTTATCTTAAGTAAAATCAGAATCAGAAAGATTTGAATGCATCCATTGAAGGTTAAAATGAATTTTTCATCTAAAATAAATCACTGTTAACTGTTTTTTATTTTCAATCATTAAGAAACAATCACTCGTTGCGTAAAGAGAGCTGGTAAAGAATAAGAATATTTAAAAGTGCTTGTCCAACTGAGTGCTTGTCGAAATGAGTATGAGTTTTTATTCTCTAATTATTTTAGCTTCCTTAAAAGCGTAACAAACTTTATTTCCTATCAAAATTGGATAAAAGTAATCAAAGTTTTATATGAGAAACAAACTACAGGAAATTTGAATCAGCAATAGTAAAACGTTTTTTTTATATTTTCATTTCCACTGCTGTTTTACGTTAATCAATTCACATCGAAATCGGATTTTTTATGAAAATTAATTCTAAAATCCCAAATTTGAAGCTTTAAATTTTTAAAGCAGCCTTGACCTTTTTGGAAAAGTTTTTTGTTAAAAAAGCGTCACTTTTATCTAAAGAAATTTCTGTAAATGTTCGACAAAATGAGTTTTAAAAATTGTAAATTTTTTTTTATGCTATGACCAATTTATACCAAAACATGTTTACTGATTTGGCGCAAAGCTCGCGCGGAGAGCAACTTCTTTGTGAATAAAGTTGTTGTAGGTATTGATGAAAAAAGCTATCAGGAACATTTTTTGTTGATTCTGTTAATGGCTTTAGCTTGATTTCCGTTAGGATTTTATTTATTTTAATTTTTAGGATTGCTTTAAAAGTTGCGTGTGCATCCGGAATTCCCCTACTGCTGTTTACCTCTGTTTTAATTTTATTAGTTGAAGCTTCTCCACAATATGCATATGATCATGTTAATACTTTCCCGTTTACGCCATTTTATTTTATTCATGCGTTTAAAATTTGGGAAAAACTTTGTTTTTCAAATCCGAACAAAGCTCGTGCTAAACACGCACACGAAGTTGTGAGTTGTAAAGTGAGCGCTCTCTTTCTCAATAAACTAGTTGCCCAACATTCGTGTCCTCTTTTGATCAGCGTCAGATCCTGGATCCATCGCAACAATATAATTTCGGCTCTGATCATGCATTCGACATGTATTCAACCGCATTTCTTTGCTTTTCTCAAACTTTTCGATTTCGAATGTCATAAAAATTACTTAAAATTAACTTTTGTCCTTCTCAGCTACTAGCTGAATACGTTCAACCATCAGTTCGGCGTTGTTTTTCGATTTCATTTTTAAATTCAAAATTTTACACAGATTTAAATGTTCTTGATTCAAGACAAGACGAAAGTTGTCTTCGTTTCGAGCAATGAGAAAAGAATCGAACATCGAGATGGTCAAATATAGAATCAAATGCCGGCCGAAGTTACTTCTTTTGCTGTTTTTATGTTTGGTATTCGTGTTATTGTTTCAAATGCAATATTCTTTACATTGGGGAAAATTCACAAAAAATACGAATTTCAAGAATATCGGCAAAACGAATGTTGTCGTTAATAAGTCGAATTCACTTCAAGGTAAGTCATTTACATCACAAATAACTTTTTGTACTCCGATTGATTCTCATTTTAGATAATCTAACAAAAGCAGAGCCGGTTGAAGTGAACAGCGAAAATAAAACTTTAGAGTCTAAAAATATGCGCAAAGTGTTTGCTAGGAGAAGATTCGGAGTTGAACAATTATTTAAATACCCAACAGATTACGAATCGATTATAAAGCTGATGAGCAGACTAAAAACCAAAGCTGAGATCAAAAGTAACACATCGAGGAACTACTTTTTTCCATTTGCAAACCCACTTCAGTTTTATCCTGAAATAAACTCATCAAATTCATCTCGAATACTTCTTGTGACATACTTTCGCTCGGGTTCTTCGTTTCTCGGCGATTTGCTGCAACAAAGTGGAAAAACTTTTTACACTTTCGAGCCTCTGCACTATATGACTGATGGATTGAGGATAACAGAGGATAGATTAGAAGAGGCGATTCATCTTTTAAACAATATATTGAACTGTGATTTTAAAAACATTGCTAATTACATTAATTGGGCGAAAAGGCCCGAAAATCGGTTTCTTTTTAGGTGGAATACGTTTCTATGGCGTTTCTGTGCAATTCGACAGCGTTTGTGTTTTGACGCTGATTTTATACGCGACGTTTGTTTTCGATCCTCAACCAGAGTGATGAAAATAACGAGGCTCCAACTGAGAGATGTGATCAAATTTATCGAGAATAGTACAATCCACGATAATGTCCAAATAGTGTACTTAATTCGAGACCCTCGCGCGATTTACAGTTCGCGCAAAGGCATGAGTTGGTGTAGCAACACTTCTTGTGGTGATATAAAGATTTTGTGCAGTGAAATTGAACAAGATTTTGCTGCTTACATGCAGATGAAGCTCAAATTCCCTGAGCGTATTTTCTTAATTCGATACGAAGATCTTGCTATGAATCCTGTAAAAGTATCAAAAACTTTGTTCGATAAGCTAAAAATTCCCTTTTCGCCCAGAACGCAACGATACTTGCGAACTCATACAAATGTCCCGAAAGGAGTGTACGACTCAAATCCGTACTCGACAATAAGAGACTCGAAATTAATGCCGCTTCAATGGACAGAAAAATTAAGTTTTCAAGAGATTGTGAAAATACAAAATAATTGTGACATTTTGCAAAAATTTGGCTACAAAATGATCGAAAGACCAATTGGTAAAGACGACAACATTACAACTGTCATGGACACGGACTTTCAGCTATTAAAGTAGAGCAAATTCAAGAATTTCCATTTAGTCCGAAACCAGCTATTATAATATTGATTATTGTGATAAGAAACACTGCGATTGTCGCTATGTTGTTCATTATGTTGAGACATCGTTGTTTTGATGTATTATTAAAATTTATGTAACCAACAGTCATGAATAGACAACCGACAAGTACCTATGGAAAAAATAACGAAATTATAATTTTTTCGAAAGAATTTTTTATTTTTGTCTTGTTAAATTTTAATTTTTGTAAATTATTTCGCTTGACGAGTTGATAAACCAACCGCTAACCAATTGGTAGCTATTTCAAGCTACGCACTAAAGCACGTGTTTTCTAGATTCAGTTTTGCGCTTAAAAATAGAACTATAAACACCTAACAATCACTGTGATCGTGAACAATGTTTTGAATTGTTGAAAAGAAGCAAAACAAAAGTAAAAGCAAAACACGCATCCAAATTTCACAATCAATTAGATCAATCAATTAATTAATTAGATCAATTAGAATAATATTTAAATAAGTTGAAATACGTATGCGAATTCATTTCTATTTTTTGCTTAAAAGGCAAATAACACTTAGCGAAAAGATCGAATGTCTCGATGAAATGCAGAAGTCATCAACATCGAAACGTCTAGTTTATTGCTTTTCTTCTTCGAAACATTTTGTGAAAATAATGAAAAAGCTGCTGTTCAATAAAAATAAAGCGAAAGAAGACAAAAACTTTTTATGATTTGTTGCTGTTTTTTTTTCGCTTAGAAATACTTTTTAATGGTTCGCACTCGTACGAAAAGAGTAGAAAAACTTTTCATTCATTTTCAAGCAAAATATGGTTTCACAGATTACACAAGTTTTTCTAAGCGAAGCGATGTGTTCTTTTTTCGCTCCGACGATCGTTCAACAATTGCGAAAGTTAATAAAAATTTCCGTTTCACTGAAGTTGCAACAATTGCATAAACATGTTCGGAAAAAGAAAAACGCGGAGAAAAGGTCAATAAATGAAAAATACGAATTTTCAGCGATCACGAGTGATATCATGGATTCAATTTTCAATCTCGCTATTTGCGAATTAAGCGATTTGAAACAAAGCGTCAAACAGCCGCGAAGCGGGTTAGAGGTGCTAATCTTGCGACACTTTTTTCAAGTTAATGCGGTTATCGAAGAAAAGAAAAATCGCTTCGGGTCCATTTCACGCTTGTTCCGTATTCATATAATTCACTTGTTTCTAATAAATTCGTTTACAAGTTCCGACTAAATAAAAAGTGAAAATAATCGCTTTCGAGTGTGTATTCAATTGCTGCGAGAAATTAAATTGTGTACGCGAATTTAATTGCATTCTAGAAAGTGTTTAACATTTCTGAACAAGCGTTTTTTCTATCCGCAGCGATTGTTTTCCGATTCTTTCGTTTGTTTCGTCTTTTTTTAAAGCATCGATCACAACGAAAACATTAATATCATTGCAAGTTGAGAGTAAACTGCGAACATTAATTCACTTTGCAAGCGCATATTTAAATAATGCGTCTACCATTATTATTCGAGTCGAAAAAAGTTTCAAATTTAGGCTAACTTAAGTGTTTTGTGTTTGGGTTTGTCTAGCTAGCGAGCCAAAAAGTAAAGAATAAAAAATTAAATATAAATTAAGTTTTAAATCAGTCGATTTTTTCTTTTTGAAATGCGAACAATTTTTTTTATTCTACAAAATTTTTTAAGACTTAAAACATCGCTCGCGAATTAAAGGCGGAAATTACAATTAAAGTGCTATTCAAATTGCACAGAACTGCTGTTCGAGGAAATTACGACTAATTGTTTCTTTTTATAATACGACGATTACTTTGAATCGCCGTTTACAATTAAAGAAGTAAATAAGAAACACGCAAACATTAGACACAAGAAAAGAGAAAAAGTAAATATCAACGGACCAAAAAACTGTGAAACAATTTAACACACACACTAATCAAAGCGCAATCAAATTTGTGTCTGTTTTAATGGTGAATTGTAAATATGTGTGCGAGAGGTTTATCAAAAGCGATGCTTTCACTTTTTTCGCTAAACTGTTTCTCATGTTTTTTATTTTAGTTTGTTTTTTATTCATTTTGTTGAGTTGAAGTGAAATGCAAAAGTGCGATACTTGACGCATTGTAATCAACGTGAACTTTTTGATTTAAAATCGAGTTCACATCATCGATTCAATTCGATTGCACACTGAATTATGAACACCTCCGAACTTATAGGGAAATGAAAATTGATTGTGTGAAGGTAATTAAACGGCAACAAAAGCGTAACTCATACCTACAGAAAAATGGCATATGTTGCGAAGATAAACATAGCTTACCTGCAAAACGATCGAAGCGCTTATTAAGGTGACGAGAAGATGGTAGAAGTTATTATTCGCTTTGCCCATTTGCAGCACTTGCTTCAATTGCGAGGCGTTCGCAGTGAGAAGTGCTATGTCCAGCATGCCTTGAGCGATCGTCTTCTTCGTCGCGTAAGAATTGGGATCCAACTGATTTGGAGGTTTCATTGTTGCTGTCTGTAAAACGAAACAAACACAAAGTTGAATAATAAGAAATCATTCAACGGTAACGAAGCGAATTAGTAGACATAAATTCTGACCCCGCTTCTGTCGCGGTGCGAATTCAGACTCCTTTCCTCCATTGGCATCATTGTTAAAAGCACTCACTCTGAGTGAGCAAACACGTCGCGAAAGCAGTGTGTACGCTTTAAGTGTGTGTGTTTGCACATAATTGCTCCAGTGTTGCGCATTGATATGTGTCATTCGCAGAACAATCGGCAAAAAAGCGAAATTTGGAGCATTCTTTTCAAGTGGAAATTTGAGGAAATTTCGCTTTCGAAAGTGGTGAATAAAAATTGGAGCGCAACACTCACCTCGAGAGGCCTGATTGTGGTCATCTTCAGCGAACACTTTGCCGCTCGAATCAATACGCAATATGTAAATGCATTAAAATGAAATGTATCGACATTGTGTGTTTCGGCAAAACAGTTTCTATGACTACTTCTTTTTGCATTTTGCCTTTCTTTGCTTCGCTACAAATGCATGTGTGGCCGAAAAAAAGAAGGCGAAACTTTCTTTTTCGGTGAAAGATGAAGAAAGTAAAAAACGAGCGAAAATAATTGTGAACAGTTTTCAAAAATTAGGTTCACTTTCTTTTTCAAGTCCCAATTTTAGGGAAACATTATTCAAGTTTTATGTCTGAACAAAAGCATAGTTACTTTTGATTGCATAAAAACACAGCAAATTTGAGGTTAGGTTAGGCTGTACGGAAGTGATTCTCGCTTGAAATTAAAATATCGAATACAGATTTACTCTAAGACACGTTTAGACTCGCAGTGAAATTATTTTTGAGTGCAGTTCGCTTTGCGAGAAGGCGGTGTGTCGAAGCATACTTTGGGCGCTGCGGAGAAGTACGCGGTATGGACAACAATCACTAAGTTTAGTGAAAATAATGGTGACCCAGTTTAGACTGACTTCAGTACCTTATTTTCCAATTGCTTTTGCTTTTGAACACAAAGTGTTTGCCGAGTTTAGTTTTGAAGCGAGTTTTGTGAGAGAGAGTTCTTCGCAGACTGCAGACAGCTATGAGACCGGTGCGCGCACAGAGAGCAATCAACGTTTCCATCAACTAGACGAACACTTTAAAAACATTTTGCTTGTGTTCTTATTCACTCTCTCCTCAAAATGTGACTGTGGGCAAAGGATACTCTTTTTCGGATACCGTCTTCTCTTCTCAACTTTTAATCGGTGAGTGACCATTGCTAGCGCTCGAATCTAAACGGTCATCTCGACGCGACCGCAGTGTGTGCTTTGTGTCCACTGTCACAGACGGGCAGATTAAAGTGATCATTTGAAAGTTAGTCGATCTCTCGAGTTCAGTCTGCGAAAGGGAATTTCGACGACAGCGTAACGATGTGTTTCTGCGAACTCGGCCCGCGTCGAGAATCCGCAGTCGGGCCGCGGAAGCGGCGGGCTCGGAAGCGTCGGCGAGCATGTGTCCCACTTTCAGATGGGATGCTTTCGATGAGTGTTCCCAATTTCTCTCTTTCAGCAACGACACGGAAGTGAAAGTGTTGGAAACTGGTTTCACTTTTATGCCAGACTCCAGAAATAAGAACTCATTTTATCGAATAAAAGTGAACGCAAACGCGAAAGAGGGGAGTAATTTTGCCGAAAATAAGTGCTGTCACAATTTGCGGTTCGCACAGTTCTTGTGATGTGATTGAGTATAATTTGTTTTGAGGAAGTTTGCGAACGCGTTCGGTTTCAGACGGTGAGACGGATAGTTGCCCAATACGAGCTGTTACAAGCGCATGAAACAAGTGATGCTTTCGTTTCCTCGCTTCCTGCATTCGCTTTATTCCCAAAATTGGATCATTTCTTAACGAAAGCATTCGTTGCGATACCCGCGGAGCAAAGACCTCGCTTTTGACCGCAGTGATCACACTGTCGAGCATAAATCCGGCGCACAAAAGATGAAACTTTCGTTGATCACAAGAGAAAAATAAAAGGCAAAGTGTAAGATCTGTGTACGATCAAATTTTCATTGACATTCAGGGCTGGGCCCGTCTTAAAAGGTCACTGCCTTTCACTCGCTTCTCTTTCACCGGAAAAAGGTACGACAAGTAATATAGCGAAACATCCTTTATTACACTGCTCATTATCTTAATTCCGAGCCATTCTTTCATTCATTTGAAGAGAGCCATTCAATTGATACAAAGTTGAAAATTGTAAAGGTGTAAAACGCTGCTCTCCGCGCCCGACATCCAATGCGTTCACCGTTACTTTGTGCAGCAGAGCCTCGAGCGAACGAAAGGATGTTTGTGCCTTACTTATACAGCCGTGTTTACCGACGGCGCTTATTTTTTAACTTGTTTACGAAAAGGGTCCACTAGACGCTGTCTCAAAAGATCGGTCATTAAAACCCGAGTCCATCTGTTTCTGGCAATAAGTGACCTACTTTACGACTCCCTCAACTCGGTTGCAGTGAAGGAAGGATAAGTGAAACTTTTGAGCACATTTCGCTCTCGTCTTCGAGACGGCGAGCAACAGTTGGTCGTTGATTGCGCGAATGCTTTCGACCTTTTCGAAATTGATTTCTTCGCGCAAAAAATTGTTCGCCACTTTTGAGCAGAAAAAGTGGCTGCGGAAAGCGTATATGCAATTAGCTTGTGATCACTTTAATTAACGGTTTCTCGCTGTGAGTTCGCATCGCGGCAAAAAGTTTCATGTGCTTTGCGGTCGCTTCTCACAGTGGCGAACCATACCAAGCATCGCAGTGTGCTTTTTGTCAAAGCAATGAAGCGAAATTTTAATTGCAATGAACTTCATTCATTGACTCTAATCACTCACTAAGGTGCCCGATGAAGCCACAGCAGTGGTGACACTTGTCCACACACCACTCGCCAACCGCAGGAGCTCAGTGATAAGCGAGGTATGAAGCGTTGTTGAAAGTGATCTTTACTCCAAGAGGTACTCTCGAAAGTTGTTCATTGTATTTTCAGGAAATGAAACCGAAGGTAAAAGTGTACAGCTACGAAAGTTGGTCTTCACCAGGATACAACAATGTCTCGATGCTTAAAGACGACACACCAATGGATTTGAGTGTGAAGCGACATTCGCCCGAGCATTCCATTAATTCATTCCACATCCACAGTGAAAGTGATCGCGAACACATTTCTCGCAATTTGTTATACAACGAACTCAACTGTGGTTACCCTTTATACACTTCCAAACATGAATCAAACTCACCTAATTTATTGCCTTATTTATTATTACATTCGAAAAGTTGCGAAGATTTGCATCAAAATACCTCATTTTACGATGCAAATTTAAAGGAGCACATCGACAGCTACTCTCCTGTGGCGGTGTCTCGCAACCGTTTTGCGGATGTCGACCGAAAGAGTGCGAAAAATTTTTACCGACAAAAGTGGAGAAACGAAACTTGGCGCAGCGGATTTTGTGATGACTCGTCACTGCTTCGAAGTCACGACTATTTAGAATCGAGCAAGTTTCGCGCTTGTCTTCCGTCGAACCCCGCAGTCACGGGAAATGGATCTCAACGTTTTTGCAACGGACACTGGAGTAGTGGTCTCATCAAAGCGTGCAGTGAGTCCTATCTCGAAAGGATCTACAGTCGAGAACCAATGATGTTTGCACTTCATAGGCGGTGGAAATCCGAAGGCGATTTAACAAGAGTGCATCTGAGCGATTCATTTCAAACTGAGCGAGTGGAAGCCGAGAGACCATTAAGTCTGATACAAAAACGAATAAATGCCATTAACGTGCCTTCTCCGATATTTCCCAAGCGTCTTTCGTATGAGGAAGATATGGCCAGCGAGGATTTAGAGAGTGAAGATGCGCTTGATCTTAGAGTGTGCAACAGTTCAACTCGACTTCATCACATGCAACACGAAGCAAGCTTGGAATCAGAATATTTATTTCAACACATTCGCGCACTTTTGTCAAACACTTCCTCTCACCATAAAGATGTATTCGGATCATTTGCATCTCTTAACCCTTGGGAAGCGTACAAACAGTACTACTACTACCTGATGAACCAGCCTTCATTTGCATCACGAGCAGCAGTAGCGGCAGCAATGGCAGACACATATGGCAAGCTTATTTCTTCCAACACGTCCGCTACAACGCAACCACCGACATCAGAACTTCGCGAGCTTCCTGCTCACAAGTACAACGCCATTGAATCCAGTCTTGATGGTAAAACCGAGCTTCGCTCTGCAGACACCACCAATGGTCTCGATTTGAATAGTGAACGAAAGCGCATAAGCAGACCATTAACTGGACGACATGTTCGGCATGGAACAGGGGCAAGCCCGTCCACTTTGCTGTCCCTGCGTCGAATGATTCAGGAAAGACAACGCCTCAAAGAACTTGGAATTAACTGTGCTCAAACTAAACAAAAAACTCGTAAAGGCCAGAAGAAGAAGTAATTTACGGTCATTTCTAATCGACTTAGTTTTTTAATCTTTATTTTGTACTCATCTTTACATTGTTTTTAACTTCGATTTTTAATCACACCTTTTATACATTGTAATTTATTAAAACATTTCGATGTTTCGCATACAAGTCATTCCAAATTAAATTATCCATTCCTCATTTGCTTTACTATTTTGCAATTTATCACTCAATTCATTGATTTCGTCTTTCTCCAAAGCAGTCCAATAATTTTCAAATTTCTGAATCATTTCAGAAACCAACAAAATATTTAGAAAATGGGAAATTAGTCTTTTTGGACTTTTTAAAATTTATTAGAACTCATAGAGGCACATAAGTTTCAAAAAGAAATTATTATCGATATCTTGACAACAAATCATTTTAAAGAATGGCACAAAAATAAGAGAAGCAATTTTTCTAATGGAAATTTTACGCTTTTGACTGCGAAAAGTGATTGAAAAATTATTTAAAAATTAAAATAAGGCTAATTTTTCTTATCTTGATTTAATGTGAATTTAAAAACTTTACTTTTTCATTCGTTCTGACGAAGCTAATTTTTTATACTCTCTCATATTCTTATAGTCGGTCAGCATCTTATTTTATTTTTCTTTAACTTAGTGAGGTCATTACGAATGTCACAAACATTTTGAAAACTTTTAACAAAACTTTATTGTGCCAATGCGAAAATCGTGCCAAATGTGAAATTTTGGAGAAAATTTTGATTTTTACGCTATGAAAACAAATCATTTAAAAAATAAACAGCTTTATTCTTTCGTAATAAAAATTTTTCATACGCTTTCGCGATGGAGAAAATGTAAAACGTTTTATGAAAATCATTATTTCATAAAAATCGGAAATTTGTGAAATTGTTCACATAAATATTATGTGAAAAAACTACCGAAGAACTCAACAATTTTTAGTTTTGATAGAGTTCATTTATATTGAATAATATTCAAGCAACTTTTAAGCTTCTAAAAAGTTTAAAAATTAAAAATTTAATGAATTTGAAATATTTTTTCGCGTAATGAACGACATCTATTGGTATGAAGGAGTATAATTAGAAAGTTTACCTGCATTTATTTACGAAAAAAAGTTTTTAGATTTAAAGTTTTAAAATGCTTTAAACAGATTAAAAATTATTGTTGCTAGTGAGAATTAAAAGATAAAAACAAAATTTCCAAGTAATGTAAAAAATAATGAAGATATGAAAAATTACAATTTTTGCATCGATCTCATTATAAAAATTTTCTATTTCTATTGTTTTTGTAAAAATTGATCAAATAATCTCAAAAAAGAGTAAACACATTAAATGACAAAGATGAGAAATCATTAAAGAAATTATAACACAATTTATAAATTGAATACTACTGATTAAACGGATAAAAGTTATTTTTAAAAATCTAATTATCCTCATCTTTCGATATCCGAACTAATTTTAAATTATTCTTAAAGGGTTAAAAATCGACGGTGCCAAATCCGTACTTCAAATGTCGAATTAAGGAAAAATCGCCAAAATTTTTGGAGTTCGCAAAAGTTTTTAAATGAAAAGTCATCTCTACGTTTAAACACACGGACAGAAGCACACTTTTGTTGAAAAAATAATTTTTTCTCCCCAAATTGAGGCTTTTTCTATGAAATTGCTATTTATTATAAAAATAACTATCAGCGGTTACCGTGTCTGTGAAGAAATCAGGCCAATGACAAACTGAAAAGAAGAAATACACATTTGCCGATTTTCTGAATATAAAGAGAAGTTTTTATTGACTCTCACAGCTTAAAGGGTTTATTGATGGTCTTCAATCATTAAACCCATTGAGCGGTTTTATTCGCCGAGTTTAATCCGCTTCTTCTATAAAAAATATTCTAAAATTTCATTGCCGATGTAGAAATGACACGTTTCAGGCTCAGTAAGACAAATCTGGCGAGTTACCCAATAAGGGTATAAGCCGGATTCTCTCCCCGTTTGTCACATAGTCCCGAATCTTAATTTTTAAGCTAGAAATCTTTTCATTTATGCTCTATTCCCATAATTGCATATAATTTTACCAAATCAATTTATTAAATTTTAATCATTCATGAATCGTGGATTCATTAACAAACAAAATTATTTTGACTTCATTTCTAATATTATCATGGAAAATAAGATTTAATGCAACTTGTCCCATGTTAATGATTTTAACCTTTTACCCAGGATAAAAAATGTCTAAAGAATATAAAATTTTAAGTTTATTCATTGAAACTGAAAAGTTCAATTTATTTGATTTGAAAGTTATTGAAATTTTTCAATTAATCTGAATAATATTAAACGCGCATAACTGAAAATTATTTTCGAAGCCACAAGTTAAAAATTTGTGAAACGTCACATTTAAGTGTAAAAATCAATTTTTGAAACAGAATTAGAGCTAATAATAGCTTTTTTTACTTGAAGAAAAACGAATTAATATTTAATTCGTGGAATTCATAAAATATAAAAAATTTATATGATTAAAAAGGTTTAGCTTATTTCACGGCACATCGGACAGCTTCGTTGATGCAATTATATCACATTTTTATTCGACCCCTGCATTGTGTAACTATAATGTAAGCAACTTTTTGAGCCTCTAATAAGCAAAGTACAGGGGTGTACGCTTTGATTGTGAACATTTTTGAATTAAAATTAAAATAAAATCATGGCATCATTTTTTATGCAGA
>NCKU01003473.1:0-14991 GCA_003675995.1 Dinothrombium tinctorium | reverse complement strand
TAATGAAGATCTATCTTCATACCAAGTTTCATTGAAATCGGGAACGGGCACAAAAAATAGATTTCTTGTAAGCTTGACTCCTTGTCATTGAAAACTTGTAAATTTCTAAGATAATACGATAAAAAGTTAGAATAAATATATTTGTGCGTTAATATTACAAAGGAAACCATTTTAAGAATTATTACAAGTTTTGCGATGTCTGAGAAATGGATAAAATTAGCAACTTTTCCGGCACTATTTTTGAAATAGCAGACAATATATTAAATTTATATTAAAGTTAAAAAATAAATTAAAATAATAAAATTGTTTTTTACAAACTGCTAGAAGGCAAACACAATCACATATAATTTTGATAATCAACAGGAGTATAGCCGCCTTGACTCCTTCCTCCATTTGCCAAATATCTTTGTCTTTCTCTTGCCATGCTTATGATAATATTTTCTCTTTCGTGGTAAATGAACAACTTTCTACCGGCTAATACCAGAAGAAGAACCCAACAAACTAAAAGAGTCCAGATACCGAACTAAAAAGAGAATACAAATAAAAAACGGATAATAGCTAAAAAGATAGTAGGTCGATTGAATTACCTGAACTGCACCAATTTCAATGAAAAATCCACTTGGGTCAATATGAGTATCTTTACCAATTTTCATAACAGTTGCGGTTTCACAGGATGGGAAACGCTGAGTAACAGCTGAGCACCAGGTTGAAAAACCACCTGAGACTAAGATCGCATTGACCAAACTTGAGATTGCAAATACAACGCATAAAACAACATCACCAAAAGCCGATAAAAATGAGCTGAGAAATAAAATTAAAATGTGTCAAGAAGCCAACAAAAGATTTGCTCAAATTAACATTTCATGAGCACTAAAATGTTTACTTTTGAAGTTTAATGATAAAAATTAAATTAGAATTATGAATTGAATTGAGGGATAGTTTAGTAAACTTATTTTACTTTTAATAACAGTAGGCGAAACAAGAGTAGGCGAAAAAAGAGTAGGCAAAACAAGAAAACACCAGTGAAACAGTTCTGTTGCGGAACTTATTAAATTTTGATTTTCTTTAAAGGAAATTGCTAAAATTCGCACAGAGATACGAAGAACCTTTAAACGAAGTTTCGTCTAAAGGTTAAGAATTTGTCAAGTGACACAGAAAGCAAACAAAGGATTTTGATGTGATCAGTTCAACAATAAACAGAGCAAAGAGATAAAGTCGGATTAAGTCGAAGAAATCAATTGAAGCAATTACTTTAAGCAAAATGAAAACCAAAAGCAAAGGAATACGTTTCAACGATAAATAATTAATAAATTTAAATGAAATTTAAAAACACAAAAAGCATGGCGAAAGAGAATGGAGTACCTGTCGAGACCTTTCGAGATGAAAATGGACATTCTCACCAATTGCACCAATGAGCAAATGAAAGAGAACAGACCAATAAACATGGTAAGGTAACAGTAAACAGAACACGACCATTTCGGGTCAAATCTGCCGTCTTCTTCGATGAAATCGCCTGTTGTGTACAGCAAACAGTGGCCTCTGAAGTGATCGACGTGAAAAATCATAGGAATGAGAACGCACAATGAGAGAATGATGGCGACCGAATAGCCACCGCATTGACTCAACAGCAGCATATTACCGATACCCATTTTCAGTTACGCGAGCCGCCGATTCCGTCTTTCGCAAACAACTGTTCGCAAAATACTCTTTTCGCACTTTTCGCGTTTCGCCACTGATTCAACCTCAGGGGTCGTGTTTCAAATGCACTCGTCTCGTTTTCGAGTTTTTGCGAACAAGTTTGCGGCGTGTGTTTATTTGTTTACTTTTCGGCTATAAAAAATTATTGAAAGTGCCGAAAAAATCAAATCATGTTCACAACATTCTTTCACTCTTGTCTTTCAACATCGGGTCAGAAAATTAATACACATTACATTTAGCTTAAGACTTTACAGATAATTACTATTTCGTCGCTTCTGCGATTTTTTTTTCTTTTTATTTAGTGTTAAAAACTCATCATTTATTTAAAAATCATTTGAAATAATTTTTGAGTTATTTTATCAACTTCAACAGTCATTGGCTTTTCAATGATGAAAATTTTGGTGTAATGGTGTCAATTTTAAGACGTAGAACAAGAAAGTTTAAATGTTAATCAGATAATTTTTTTCAGCGAAATGTGTTCGACTGGCAAAAGCTTTCTAATTAATCGAAAATAAACATTTTTGATAATTACATTATCTTATTGATGAGATCAAATGACATTAGCAAGGAATACAAATTTTATAGCTAAATTCTGATTTAAATGAAATAATGCAAATATATAGTCTCAATTATAAGTTATGAAGTTATATGAAGTAGCGATAATTTTTAATGAAAGAGAATTTAATTAATTTCAATCACAAAAACTCTTTGAAGAGAAGTGATACAGTCGAATTCAATTAAGTTACCGGTTTTGTCAATTTATTTACCTGATTTGTCAAAACTTCTACCGGAGGGAGGCGTTTACTTTGAGAGTTGTCAAAACTTTTTCCGATTTCGTCAATTCATCGACCGCTTTGCATCGAAGTCAAGTACAATGCTTAAATATCTTAATGACGGTAAGATGAAGAAAAAATGTAGAGACCAATGCAGACAAAGATCATTAGTGTGTTAAAAATAAAAGCCGCTCTTAAGACTGACCTGCTTTTAAAGCAAGTGTTCGTTTTATGAAAACTTCAATTTTCGAGTGCATCGCTTCCCATTTAAACATTTATTTAAACAATTATGAAACATTTATGTTCCATTGGTCTTGTGCTAAAATTTGTAACTAGTTTTAGCTTCAATTCTAACTTTTAAGTAAACAAATCACCTCTTACAGGCTGAGAATTTTTTTTTTTTTTTTTTGCCTTCCGATGAAAGAAGAATTTGAAAGCATAGGAAAGCAAAAGAAAATTTCAAACTTTTCACAATTCATTTTGATTGCGAAAAAAGTTTGTTGTTAGTGTTGTTAGTGTTTAGTGTTTGTGCTTTCGACGGAAGCATTGCGTTCGAAAGTGGCGCGAAACGATGCCGGCAGAGGCGTGGCGTCTGCGTTCGTCGACATATTGAAAGCGTGAAATCGCCGTTTTCAAAAAATGAAAAGAAGTCGTTTCGTGAATGAAAACGACGCGAATGTTGATTGCATTCAAAGTGAGCAGAAAACCGGTGACGGCGACTTGGACGACGAGTACTACGCGAAACTGAAAAATTTGAACGAAAGCTTCTTGAAATGGATTCAGGATCATATGGCGAAGAGTCCGCACTACATTTTCACTCCCGTTTGCCGCGATTACCTCTCGTACGTTGAGAAGATCGAAAACGAATACAATGCCAAATGTGAGACCAGTAAAAAGTCCGAATGCGACACCGGCAAACGCTTCATTACCTGCAAAGAGAACAGTGCGACGATTGCACCGTCGAGCAATGCATCGCAATCCAATACTTCGACACTCTCCTCGCCTCAATCCACCTCTAGTAACATGTTATTTACGTTCGATTCCACTGTTAAGCGGCCTGTATTTGACTTTTCTGTCAAAAGCAGTGAGAACACGTCGAGTCCGTCGTTTTTCGCTTCGATTCCGAAAGCCATCGACTCGCAGAAAGCTGCCGCAACCGCGAATCGAGATGAAACCGTTGAAGAAAATGCAGACGATGATGAATATCAACCGCCAAAGCCTGAAGCTAGTTTTGTCGAAGAAGGTGATGCAATTTATTCGAAAAGGTATTTTATATTTAGAAATGAGAATAGAAATTTGAACTGATTTTCTTTCAGATGCAAGTTATTTTACAAAAAAGATAATACCTTCGTCGAAAAAGGAGTTGGCACATTGTACGTAAAGAAACAAGCGGAAGATAAATATCAGTTATTGATTCGGGCAAATACATCAGTCGGAAATATATTGTTGAATATACAGTTGCAGCCAACATTACCCTTGTGTTCTAAGAAGAATGGTGTGCTGCTCACTTGTATTCCAAACCCACCTCTCGAAACGAAAAACAAGTCAAGCAATCAATCCTCTGTTAGCTTTTTTATACGCGTTAAGACTTCTGAAGACGCAAGTGAATTGTATAAAAAATTAAGTGACTTCTTATCGAAACAATAAGACTTATTGTCAATAAGTTTTGCTTTTATTCATTGTTGCAATTGTTTGTGAAAAATAAAGCATCGTTTTAAAAGCTCACGTTCTTAAGATTTTCTAATGCGTTCTATTCCATTTCGATGGTATCTCATAAAGAATGTTTTCCCTTGTGGACAGTTGCACTCATATGCATGACGGTATGTCAAGCTTTAACGAATCATTACTGATGTTTAAATTAAACGAAGGTAGTACATGGTTTTATACAAACAAAAAATGAAAAGCTTAACAACGTCATTGAAGTATGAAAATATTCGTTCGCATACACTTGTCATAATTAAGTTTCATAATCTTTTCAGCAATATTGGAATCAAAAACAACATTTTGGTTTGCTTTTCAACATAACAGCCACATCAAACGCCACTGGTTACAAAAGACATGCAAACTTGTACCATAAAAATTACAATTCAGATGAGAAGAGCGATCTTTATGTAGCTATAATGAAGCGATATATGATATCTTCGATCGCTTTAACAGTGAAGAGTGAAATCAATCAACTTCTTTACTTTTCTTTAGGCTTGTTAATTGCTGCTTTCATCGTTCTTTCGGTTATGTTAGTCACCATTTCAATAATTCTTATATCAATGCTTCAACTAAAATACTATTTGTAACGCGCGATAATAAAAACTATTACTCAAAAATATATGGATTATGTGTCGCGGGTCAACCGCTATGTATCTCTCTCCGGTAAAATCCTCCATCTTATCCTCCTTTGATATTGATAACCCAAACACATATTATATAAGCGGTAAATGTTGCGAATCTCAGTCAGGTAGTCTTTAGCTTTAGTTTAACTCTCCACGTTCAATACTCGACATTTACTAACTCCATACGCAAGCGTTACTAACCCCTCGTTGTTCTTACTAACACCGTTTCAATAAAGTTTACTTTTATACAAACGATGTTTTTATTCCGTGTGCCGGTATTTACATCGCTTTAACCACAATATATGCGTCCCGCTAAAATCCAGATTTTTTTAGGTAGTGCGCATTGGAAACAAGATAAAGCACAGGTTGTAGCAAATTTTTGAAAGATAAAAGTCAATGAAATTTTTGCAAACGGTACCAGTTGAAGGTACGCCTAAAATGAGTGTACAAATGTTATTTATTTTTCGCTAAGCACTTGCCAAACGTAAATTATTAAAAAAAATTGTAATACATTATGTTCAAGGTGAAATGGAAATGATTAACGTTTTAAACACTGTTGAGAAAAATGCAAATCTCTCATCTTTTAAAAGTATGTAGCTATGTATGGAAACAAAAAATTATGATTAATTACCAGTGGCATTTGTTAGTTTACGCAAAAATTACTTCTGAACATTTACATAAAATAATATGTGGGTCTAAAATATTCGCGATTGCTGATAGATGGCCACCAGAAAAATGGACACATTACGATCGTTGACCCTTTCCATTTCTTACTAGATTAAATAATCTCCACAAAAGAGTGCAAGCAATGGTTATCAAATTAATGCAACTAAAATTTAAGCTGTGTCATGTAATATTAACCAGTTATTACTAAATAAAAAAGATGAAAAGTTTAATTCGATGGTAATTTTTCCAGGAGCCATCTACCGGTAATGGCGCATATTTCAGAAACAGGCTGTACAGTAAATAAAAAAGAACTGGTCGCCATTTAAAGGGAGCGCACTCAATTCAAGCAGACATGCTTATATCCTTTCTAACACACCTGGTTGTATTTTGTGTTTTTTTGTACTTGATTTTTACATGTAGCTTATGCAAAAAATGCAACATGTGCATTTTCAATAATTTTTATATGATCTGATGTTTGTCTCAAAAAATTTTTGGAATCTACACATTTATTTAGGTATAAAAATTAACTTGTTTGATGAAAAATGAATTTACGCGTGGAAAGATGAAAATGAGTTCATTTTGTAGAACTCCATAAATGACCTAAGGTCAAATGACCTCTGCAGTTTTTCTATCACACGCTATCGATGTTCAAAACTATTTATTATACAGCCTAGTGGAAGAAAATTGACAAATTATAAATGTAAACTAAATGAAAAAGTACTCAACGTAAAAGGAAAAATTTACACCAATAGAAATGTGAATATTTCATCTAAAATTTTCTAATTGACAATTTTTATCCATCTTAATTCAATTTTGCAGTAAATCATTGTAAAAAGGAAAGTGTGTTTTTGAAAAATTTTTCTGGGTTAGAGCAAGCTCCATGGTTCTTAATTTTGTGTTTAACTAAGCGTTTGTTAAAAATTTAAAAATTAAACTGATAAAAAGCAAACATTTAACAGTAATGTTCGATGTGACAACGTTTTTTGAAAACAACACACTTAACATGCAAACTAATTCATGTGTGAATTAAGAATTACCCATCATAGGCGCGACTTTTGCGTGTCTAGCGAAGTTTTTGGGTATTTTTTATTTTACTTGTTTTGAGTGTATTTTAGTTTAAGTCTTTTGATAGTATCGATTTGAACTCTGATTTAAATCATTTAACAACCATAACATAAAAAACATCTTACGATTTTGAGTTGCTATTGTTTCTAGGATCTGAAATGGTGAATGAGTAATGGGATGTATTTAACGAAACTTTACGACAAGATTGAGAGCATTGAGGAATGCAAATTTAATGACAATAGTTTCAAAAATTCATCCCTTTCCAGATGCTGTTTTGATCTCGTTGCTAGCATTCAATCTTCTAATGTTTTTAAACATTCATAGCTATTAAAACATAAAATCGTTAAAAACGGATTACTTATGTTCTTTGTTTCATATTCCGCCTATTCATTCTTTTTGACTCACATTGTACCGTAAATATTTAATGAAGATTTGCGAACACATAAAAGTGGTTTTTCTGTTTCTTTTATCTTTTCTTTCTTAAAGCAAGTTGTTCATATTAAAAGAAAACAAAAAAGTTGAAAATTATCTTCAAGATTTAAATTATTGATTTGTTCGGAGTCTCAAACATGAGCTTTCGAGTGAATGAAAGCTAATTCATATTTGCGAATGTTTCAAGGAATGATCATTTTTCTTATATTGTTAGAATACTGTTACCACTAGAGGTGGAAGCGAAGTGAAAATAGAATTCCCAAGCCCGTCCATATCCCGTAGCTGATGGGCTGTCCGCTTCCGCCCGTCTGTAAATCCCGTATTCCGTCAACCTCGTTAACCCGTCCCACAATTTTAACCCCTGATTCGGTTAACTCTTTAAATCGCAATAACTAGCGTATATACAATAAAATAGAAATGTGCAAACCATTAAAACGAATATCATTCCTAATACCTTTTTACAGTTTTTTAAAAAGTCCATACCATTACGAACCATTTCCACGTCATTCTTTAGCATTTTTTAACACTACGGTTCCAATTGAACTTCTCTGGTCTTAAAATAACAGACCTTTGCTATTCATTTATCTACCTCTTGATCGAATTTTGTTTAATCTCGCAAATTATAATTTTTTAATATAATTTCTATTTTACAAGGGATGTTCACGAATTGGTACGCGAGTTTCTTAATGAACTATGTATCAATTGAAAGCACTTAGCGAGTGTAGCTCGCCAGTGAAATATTACGTGCCCATATGCATATGCATTAGTGCGCTCAAATTTTGAAAATGTAAATTTTTTATACTTTTAAGAATAAATAGGATTTCAAACTTAATTTTATATTTAACTAAAAAAATTTATTAAAAACTTGTTAAAGGATAGGAATTATGAATAACTTATAATATACACTTTAAAAAATAACCTCTTTTAAACAAATCAAGAGATTTTAATAAAATATGCTAGAGAAAACCATTTATATCTTTTTGTATCTATTTCATCTTTTTGAACTTATTGTTTGTATAATTAAGAAAATCTCACTTATAAATATTGATTTTTTCAATATTTTCGTTTATCGTAAGTATAAAGCGCTGCATTGTCACGTGATGAATTGTATCTCCTAGCAGAACATTATTGCAGCCTTTTGACAATTTCTTTACGGCACTTTCGCTCTGTGTTCCACAACAATAATTTCAAAAAAAAAACTTGTTCATTTCATTTGCTAATATATTTGCAAAAATGGTGATGATAAAGTGTGGGGAAAGGGCCTAAACAATTTTTTGTTCGAAAGTAATTTTCCCATAGACTCAATGTATAAGAAAAATCTTTGAACATCACTAGCGGGAGACAGAGGGACCGCAGTGAGCAACATTGAACGGTGACTTTAGCTAATTTTTTTTTTGAGTTCTACAAAATAAACTAGGTGACTTCACGCGAAAATTCATTTTTCACTATAAACACACGATAGGTCCGTTTCATATCTACCTGGAAAGATTAATACACGATATTTTAAGCTCATATTTTAAAATGCTAACTAAAAGAATAAAATTAAATATTTAAATGTTCAAAGTTCAACGCCACAAAATGATTAAATAACTTATTATCATTTTATAAAAATTCTGAATTACTACTTTACAGGAGACGGAAAAATTCTTCAATACATTAACCCAAGTAAACGAACCACTACTGACTAGTTGAGAATTCTTTTGCCATATTCTATACTTTCATTTGAGATGTTCAAAACAAATTTAGCATTAGCATTTCTCAAATGTTTCAATTTTATTTATCAGTTATTTTTATTTTTACCAAAAGTCATTTTTCTTTCAGATTGGATTTAGAATAAACAATAAAATTAATTATAAATATAAGTTTGGAGAATTTTATAAAAAGAACAATAGGAATTTTCCAAATGAATTGCTAAATTTTGAGGATCATCAATGCGGGAAATGTTAGAGAAAAATTTTTAAATTCAGCTATCTTTTAAAAGAACTTTAAACATTAATTAATGCGAAATCTCAATCGCTTTAAAGAGAAAATTAAGCAAATTTCTTATTTTCGGAACTGCAACGTTTTTTGATCCATTTTTAATGAGAAGCGTAATGAATAAATAATGATGATAAGCTATATAAATAAGAAAAGCTGATTTTCAATTTATACATTTACTCAATTATTTCATCCACTCAAAGAAGCTGTCTTTTAATTCTAACGTACCTTCGTGCGAAGAGATGACCGATATGTGCAAAATAATTTGAAAGATATTTCTGACAAATTTTTCATTTGAGATCAACCAAGGGCAACGTTAAAGAAGGCAATTTGAATCATTTTTCTCTACATTTTTTGGTTATTGAGCACTCGTTCAATACTTTCTGCAAATCACTTTTCGTTTTCTACTTGCCCTTTGCTATAAATGATATGCTCACGACATTGCACAGTGGACAAAAATATTATGAATTATAGATATTTACTCACAACAGCGTTTTCTGCAGTTCATAAATGTGTTTTTATTCTTATAGTAAATCAAAGCAGAAGAGGCATTGTAAGAATTTGAATAAACTTGATTATGAATGAGTAAATTCATGAATAATTAATGTTAGGTTCTTAAAACTTTCTTTTGTCAAAACAATTTTCTCTGAAAAAAAGAAGTCAAATTAAATTTGACGGTAAGGCAGTTAGATTGCTCAGTAGGTTCCAAGACTGAGCATTTGTGAAATAAGAAAAGAAAAGGAAAGGATTTGTTTAGTGAAGTAATTGCAGTATAAATATTTGAACAGCACTCCAATGATGATCAATCGCAATATTTACGCTTACTTACTTACTTTAAAAATTTACCTTAAAAAGAGAGAGCGCAGAAAATGAGTTTTTCCGATAAAAATTTCTAGAAAACAAAAATGGATTAGCTTGAGCGCAAAGATATTCGGGTTATTACGAATGAAAAATCGATGAAGCATATAATAAGAAAGTAAAATAGACTAAAAAAGTATTAAGACTAATCATATGCATCATTATTACATTTAGTAAAAATGTAAGCTATTACAAATGTGAAGCAAGATTTCTTTTGCTTTTGTGTGAAATTCTCGACTTTAAAGGAAAAATTTGTTGTAATAATTTATCATTTTATAGGTGGTCGATGCCCCCTCAGAATTGTTTCAAATGTACCTTATCGGAGGGAATCCGACTAGTAGAGTTCATTTTCGAAGGTTTCAGACCTCGGCAACCAACTGTTCTCGAGTTATAGGCCAAAGGTCTAAAAAATCAAAAATGAATTTTTTGGCCTAATTTGGTCTAGTTACTATTTTAAATATTCAATTGTACCTATCTAGATGTATCTTGTAGAATCCATTTCCAGAGGTTTCAAGGCTCAAAAATGAACCATTCTTAAGATAAAGTGCGAAATCGTAAACATTTAAAATTACGAATTTTTTGCAATAGGCTTAATAAATAATGTAGTTTGAAAGCGAATAACTTGTTTCAAATACAAAGATTGCACCGATGATGGGGTTATTCTTAATGCACACATTAAATTCGACCTACATTCTAAACTTCATTGAAACCTGAATCGGATCAAAAAAGTACTTTACTTGTGAGTCGTACTGAAGACCCTTAAAGATTAAAACCAGGTAAGATTAATATTATCTTAGTTCATCTTTGTTCCTTCATGTTTCCTTGGATGTTCAAAAATTACTTAATAAAATAAATTAAGCTTAGACGAGTAAAGGGAACAAAGATAATCTTAATCTTATCTGATTTTAATCTATTACAATTGTTACTATTTAGAATTGATTTTTGATTTTTTAGAACTTTGGCCTATAACTCGAGAACAGTTGGTTGCCGACGTCTGAAACCTTCGAAAACGAACTCTACCAGTCGAATTCCCTCCGATAAGGTACATTTGAAACAATTCTGAGGGGCTGCTAGCTTTACATCGACCTTTTTCTTAGTTCAATTATGATTTTCTTCTAAATATGAACTTTCACACTTTCACTGGTAATTCAGTAAAAGGAGAATAATTGCGGCGATATAGGAACATTCGATATCAAAATGTGTTGCGAAAATCGCGTAACAATTTAATTGTATGATTAACATTCAAATATTCAAGTTATTTAATGAAACGTGTGTTGCTTTTTAATTCACACACCCTGTAGAATGTTGAAAATATTTTATTTTAAGAAAAAAAGAAAAAAATTCACAAATTCAAACTCGCAATCTTTTCTTTTTTAAATTTAGAAATTTGATTTAGTTTTTGTCTCTATTTAGCGTTTTCCGTCAACGTTTACATTAAACTAAAATTCGATTTTCGAAGGAAAATCTGTTTCATTTCTTTCAAAAGCAAAAAGGAAAACGAAAATTTCTTTGAAAAGACTATCGTTGAAATTGAAAAATATTCATAATGCGAACGAATTGTAGGACAACATTTATTTGCTGCAATGTGTCTAAAATAGTTTAATGACTCGAAAACACCGCAGAAGCAAAGTGGAAAAAGATTTTGTTTGAATTTTCTTTGATTTCGCTAAAACTTTGATTTAAAATCAAAATTTAAAACAAAGCAACTCAAGTGAAGATTTAGTTTTATGCAAACTTCACTGCACAATAAAAAAAAATCAGAATCTAAAATATCAGCATTGTAGAGATTTAGTTTCGTCAAAGTAGCACAATTCTGAATTTAAGAAAATAAAAATGTTTTGCTTTTATTTGCTTTATCACTTTAAAATTTTTCAAGTGAAATAACTTGAATTAAATGACATTAGCATATTTTCATGCCTAAAATATTTTTAAATTTCATTTCGCTTCATTGAGGTGTATTGCGAAAATTATTAGAGCTCACAAAATTAGTTTAATTAAACGTTCTTTAGTTTTGCAAGTTTCAATTAAGCCCTCTTTATCTAATTTTAGAACGTCGATCTCATACCTTGATCGAATCACATCGTCAGAATTTTTCAGTTTTTGAGATTTAAGTTCATTCATCTCAGCGTTCGCTTCAATTTTCTCTCTCAAACACAATATGATCTCTTCGTCCCGTTCTTTTAGAACTTTCTAATATTTTATGTTTCGCCATTTAAAATAAAATTTAGGTTCTCTGCCTGATATGTGGTCTCGTATGCAGCCTTCAACTTATTATCGAGATCGTTGATTCGCTTTACATTGAGCTCAATTATCTCGTCCTGGTGACCATTTTGTGTCTGTAATGATTCAATTTCTTCGTCTTTACATTTTAAAGAATTTTTGCATTCCTCAAATTTTGTTTCAATTTCTTTCAATCTAATGTCGATAATATTACCCAACGATTCTTAACAAGATTTCATGCTACAATTGTAACAGTTCGCGACGTATCTAAATCATTCATATCAATGAAATATATTTCATTGAGTGATATGCGTTTTTTGACCTCTTCGAAATGACAAAGAAGCACGGAGCGATTCGATCTGTTCAATATGCAATTGCTTATCTTCTTCGAGAGAAGAAATGAATTTTTTTTTTTTGCTTTGTCAAGCTCCTTTTTGTCTATAAACAGAGGTGTGGAAATTTTTGATACCACCTGTTTCTAAAATTTTTCCAGGCGTTTCGTGAATTTTTATATCAAATAAATATCATCTGTTATCTTTGTGCCATCGAAAAGAATCAATTTTTTGATCACACTATTATCTTCGCTCAACAAAAAACACTATCTGGTAAACTCAAAGCTAAACGATTGCATTGATCGATAATTGTTTATTCCATTTTTCAAATTCCACTTCACGAAACTTCTCACTTTTATGTTTGAGTGCAATAAATAAAATGAATGACAAAAATTTTAAGCGAACATTTTATACTAAATGTCAACGAAACACGCGAACAATTTCTCTCACTACAATGAACTTTTATGAAACCGAATTTTCACAAATGCATGATGTAGATAAAATGAGAAACTGCAAATTGTTTGATGCATACTGAGAAATAAATGAATGAAGAGAATTTCATTTGTACGCGATTCAGTTTAAAACAAGTGATAAGACATCAAACAAAATGCCTTAATCTTCAAATTCAGTGTTTGCTTTGCTTCTGTCAACATTAATTTTGTCGAATAATAAAATGTCAAATAAGAAGCTGCTATTACAAAAGTTTCAGTAAACTATTCGTTTTGATATTGATCATCTAAACTTATTGTGCAGAAAAAGTAATTTTCAGAGTTGATTTTAGGGCGGCGACCTTATGAAAAGCGAACATTTTGATGGGGCATTACCGCTTATGATTTTATTCATGTAGTCATTGTTTGCGGTTTGGCGTAGGTTTCGTTTTTATGTAAACAAACAAAGATTGTCGCAGTAAATGAAACAAGTGTAAAAAGCAGTGTGTTGCTTCTCGGTCTAAATATTGATTTTTATTTCGCATCGATCAACAAAACGGTGAGCAAAAATTCAATACTTGCTCCTCACGACTGCTCAAACAGCTGAGTTCAAATGAAGAGAAACTTTTTTTGCTCACTTCTATTCGATGTATTATCATTACGCGTGTGTTTGTTTGAGTATCTGAATGTACCGTTGGAATGAGAGTCTCGATTGCCGCCACTACTTTGTACACTAAATGTGATGAGTTCTGTGTAAACAAAAGTAAAGCGAAAAGAGAAAACTACAAACGGTAATTGATTTTCATCTGAACAATTTTCGCATTCTTTACACCGCTGAAGCGGGCCAATAACATTTACTGCGGCTGAATTAAGGTACGTTCTTCAAACGCAAAACTTATTTTTCCAAACGAATGAAAAAAGCTTGCAAATTGCAGCGATCGGCTCTCTTTTTGTTCATTTCAACAAATTTGCTCTGTTCAATAGAGTTCTAAGTGAAATTTAAAAATAAACATTTCGAAAAGTGGAGCATAACACAAAGAATTTCTCATTGCTCGTTAGAGTTTTTAATTGTTCGAGAGAGTTATCGTTAGAGTGTAAACTTCTTATTTCTAAATCCAAGTAAAGAGAATTTAAAAGACACAAAAATTGAAAAGCATTATTTCGAGAGTTGTTTGTTGTAGTTTTTGTAAATGCAATCGACTAAACTATCTGAAAGTTCTCGGAGATGAAAGATGAACAAAGTTATTACGCTCATTGAAAACGCACTTGAGTGTAAAAAACAATGGTTCACGTTTATCTCGTTTTATTTATTTTTTACTTATTCTTTTAATAATCGATAAAGCCAACCTTTGTCTTAACTAAAATATCTTCGTGAATTTTGTCTTTTACTTTTCGCATGATTACTTTTGGTATAAAGTTTTTTCATTTTAAAACATTTTCGAGCTACATGCAAATATTTCAATTTTGTTTCGTTTTGTTCGTCGCTAAAATAAATTCTATACTTTCGAGTTTATTTAAAGACAACAATTTAAAATTTTAATTTATTAAAAATAAATTAAATCTTTGGTTTTATAAAAAAAGTTACCCTAGAATTTGTTTTAAAATTGAATTTAAATAGCATTACTTGATTATTTAGTTGAGCTTTAAATTATTTAAACTGATGCAAAAAGCTTAAAACTAATTAAGTTTAATCTTTTAAAGTTTTATTATAAACAATTCCATATGGAGTGGTTGTTAATGGTAATGGTTGCTTAGAATTGGATTTTTTGGAGGTGATGATCATGACTCTCTAAGGAGTTGTGAATAGAAATGTGCGCTTCTGCTCGATAGAGACGGGAGCACATTAATCCTCATTTTTTGAAAGATTAAAAAAATATTTGTGCTTATACTATAAATAGGACTTGAGTTTATTTAATAATTAGAATTATTTAGAATATTTTAATGCTTTTAATGCAAATTACATTAAGGTAAAATCACTTAATTCGTTGATGTTCTAAGGAAGTAGATTATTCGTTTGATTTTTTAATTTTCATTAATTGAAACTTAACTCTAATAAGTAAATCGCAAATTGATGATAATTACGAATAAATAAACAAAGAAAAGTTTTCGTTTTTATATCGCTTAAAATTATTGTAGAGATGAAACATTGATGAAGAACCGATAAATTAAGTATTACTATCATTGATCACGAACTTATGTATAGAAACAATGGTGA
>NCKU01003472.1:0-14991 GCA_003675995.1 Dinothrombium tinctorium | reverse complement strand
ATCATTGTTAAAATAACAAAAATCACATTTAAAGGAAAGAAAGCGAAATTTCCAATTCACAATTTTTGTAAACATCGAAGTAGTAAATAAATTAAGAGTAAAAGTTTGTGCAAAATGACTGCTGATGCAATTAAAATTTTTTGAAAGTCAAGTCATTTGACAAAAAAAAATAAATTTTGACCATGAAGATATGCAGCGTGCACTTCAACCTTGCCATCGTTTTTCTCGCCATAAAAAACATAAAAAAGTTTGTTTGACTAAAAAGGTTGTGCTTGACAGTCGAAAACCTTCTCTAGTTATTTGAAATTGAGGTCATCGACTTAGTTGTTTTATTAAATAAAATCTATGTTATTAGTTGAGCTGAAGCATTTTTTTGTTATGTCACTTTGTGGAGAAAGAACCTGATTGTTTGATTATGGGGAAAAACTGAAGTTGCACTGTAGAGATGAAACGTAGCTTAAGTCATCGCTGAATGTTGGCCTCTGAAGTTTACTGTCTAACATTAATCCCCACCCTTTAAACATTTTTTTTTCTACATTTGACATGACAATTTTTTTTAAAGTTTCTTTTGTGGATCTTCCAGCCGACGCGTCGTCTAGAGAATTTTTTTTGTTTTTTTTTGTTTATAATATGTTTTTACAGTTCACTATAAATGTTTGGGTAAAATTCATACTTCATCCTACTAGGCATGTATTTTACTTATTGAATTAATTTTTTTATTATAAGAAAATCGAAGAGCAATTCTACATCATACATTTATTGTCATTTTAGCACTTGAGAGCTTTTTATTTCGAAACAAGAAACATTTAGTCAATGAGCTATTTACAGAAAGATTTAAATAACATCGAACACGTTTATATCTTTGAAAGAGTGAAACATGTAATTAGCTTAATAATAGTTTTAAGTTGAGTAAAAAAATTGTGTAATATGTGCAAGAGTGTGAAAATGAAAACATAAAAAATTACCTAAACTTTAACAAGAAAAAACTCAATGATTACTTCTATGAGATTTTTATTATTTTGTCTAAAACATGAAACTAACACGTGAATGATATTTTCTAATCGATCAAAGTAATTCAATGATAAAAGTTTTGAAATAAAATTTTTATCTAGAAAAAATTTTACATTTTTATTTCCCGTAATAAAATAAACTTGAAGCTTTAAAAACTCATTACATTTGGTTTTTTTGCTTAGAATTAACATTTACAAGAAGAAAAAATTAAAACTTTTTGAAAATTTTTCCCAAGGAAAATTCCATCTTATTTTTTATTTTAATTATTGTTGAATTGTTCACGGTCTCGCTAATCTGTATCGAAATTAAGTTTTTTTTTTGAATAATTTTATCTTGTCTCGATGTTGCTTATTTATGAATTTTTTTAATTTTTAATTATAAATACATTGTGAATCAATGAGTTTATTTACAAATGAGCAACACACATAAACTACATTACAAACTATTAGCTAAATTACTTAAGAGCAAAAGTGCTTTCGATTAAAAATAAAATGTTTCGATTATCGAAAGTGAGCTTAACTGTAAAGCAACTTTAACAAGAACGGCGTTATTTGCGATGCTTTGCAGTTAAGCTCACTTTTCGATAATCTAAACATTTTATTTTTAATCGATTGTACGAGTGGAAGAGTCCCTTCAAATGCTTTATAAAACAACATAAATTTTAGGTTAGTATCGCTAGAAAATAAAATATTAACTCGAATTTAGCTATTGAATTTAATGAATGTTATCATTTTGAAATATACAAACGCGTGTGTGCAATGCGTGTGTTTCGCTACAGCTTTTACAATGATTTGTAACGAATAAAATGAATATATAAAAATACAAACAAATAGTGCCTTTAATATTATATTGGCCAAATTTTATAATTTTTTATTTTTGCTTCACTGATACAATATGTTCGAAGGCTTTTATTTGGCATGAATGGTTTGATTGTTCTTGAAATAAGAGTACAATGAATGAATCTATCATAAAAGGGTTATCTAACAATAATACACAAGCGAGATACACCTTTTTGTAATAAATTTATTCATTTCTGGCATTTTGTTTTAGAAAAATAAAAATTCTTGCAGTTAAAAAAAAATTTGAACTTTTTTTGATAAACCTTCAAGTTTATTTGAAATAATTTTGAAAAATTAAAAATTCACAAGCCTTAGGTTTTTCGCTTGAATGCTAGCTCAAATTTTACTTTTATGAGTTAAATTTCTTTAAATTATGAAAATTTTTTTTGATGCACACGAATAGAAGTTTTTTAATTTTATTTTTAAAACTCTTACCATGTTGATTTTTTTTGTTCGTTGAAAATTTTTAACATTGACTATGTAAGCTAAACTAAATAACCTTGTCTAAATAAAGCGAATGCAAGATCATCATCATCATAAAGCGGCGTTTAATTATTCAAAGTTCTATTTTTGTTCTTTCTTTTAAAAAATTTAAATCTCATCTGATTCTTTGCAAACTTTACTTTATTTATTGAGTGTACGCAGTCGAAGTGTTGTCTCATAAAATTCGTTAACAACAATGTCATCGTTAGTACAACAATTAACTTCTTTAAATTGAATTAACGATGACAATAAACAATTTTTTTCAGTGATTAAAACATATTTCAAAAAATTTTTTGCTAAACGAATTTTTTTTTTATATTCTATCGAAGATCATTCGTAGCGACAAATAAATTTAGAATGAATTTCATCAATCAGTTTATTTTAAAACCTAGAAATTAAACGAACTTTATTATTTCCGGAACTTTTGCTTTAATAAAGATTTAAAGCACACCTCAATTCAAATTTTATCTTTGTTTTGCTTTTTATTAAGATTATTTGACAGAATAATTGAGATTGATCGTTTTTAAACAAATTAATTGAATAAATTCATTATAAGAGCTTGTAACGCGCATTGTTAATCGTTAGATAAACCCTTTCTTAATAAATTTGTTCAATCATTTATGATTATTCACTTTTTCAGGTATTTCATAGATAAACGAGCAAGTTTCAAAAATTATATAAATCGTTTTAAAATAATCACCTTCATTGATAATTAATTTAAATCATTATTCAATTTCTATTTTATAAATTAATAAAATTAACAAATAGAAATAAATGAATTAAGGGGGGTGTCCTCTTGTTTGCCTAATCTTGTTTTGCCTACTATTATTACAAGTGAAAGAAGTTTAATAAATTGTCTTTCAATTAAATTTGTATTATGGATTGAAATGCTCGAAAAATTCGTAGTCTCAACTGGAAAGTGAACGATGACAGTTGAACGGTTATAACGGGGACAGGAAAGTAATGCCTTCACTAATATGAATTTAAAAAACAAGTGCTACTAACTTCGACATTTTTAAATATCAGAACCTTTTTACTCTAATCGTCTTATAACCGTTTTGAAACTGAATGGTACGGTTATGTAACTCGTAACCGTTTCATTCCCTAATTTTATAAAAAGTGGATTAATTTTTTAAATGCCATATGGCATGATTTTTTAATTTTTTATTTAACTGAATTTAACTTGTCATAAAAAATTTTAAAACTACTTTATGTTTATTTAATTAGAAAATTAGTGAACTAATATTTCGAGAGACAGTTTTTTAAAATTATTTCACTTTTAATATGAGTAGGCGAGACAAGAGTCGGCGAAAAAAGTAGGCAAAACAATGGGGAGCCGAATCAAGGCATTTTTCATCCCTAAATGTTAACAAACTTCCTATATTTTCAATTAAGTTACTGCTTGAATCTTTATTCTCATCACATTCAAGAACTACACCATATAAGCTGCAGAAATCAAATTTTTACTTTTCCTCGTTTGTTAGAATTTTATCTTACTTTTCAAAGTTCAAATGCATGTTCTCTATTTTTTAAACTATTTTTTAAGTAAAAAAAGACAGAAGTTTCAAACAATTCTGTAACAAAACAAATTTTTTGACTCTTTGTTATACGTAAACTTTCATTTCTTAATTTCCAATGAAAAACATTATCAAATTCTAAATTCAAATGAGAAATGATTAAACAAACTTAAAAACTTTTTATGTTTTAAGTGTTACTTTATACTTTAAATAAGATTGATCAATGCAGTCATTGACAAAGCTAAGGTGCAAAATCAAGAATATCAGAGAACTACTTTCATAAGAATTCAATCGATCTGAAATTAAAAGAGAAAACAATTCTGGCATTTAGCTAAGCGAATAATAACTTGCACACAGTTTTGTTATAAAATGTCTTAAATTTAATAAGTTTTATGTTGACATGTTGGTAAATTTTTTAATTCTTGAGCGTAAATTTGAATACAATCGTTTGAGTTTTTCAGCGTATGGCATAACTTTTTATATCTTACAATTTACTTGAACTTGAACTTATTGCAAGCAGATAATTTAGCCAACAGTAAAAATTTTTTGACGAAAGAAATAATTTCACTCAAAAAAAATGAACTTATTATAAAGTTAATTCACCTTTAAGCAGCTAATTACCTGCTTCAAGTATTCACTAAACGCATTAAGTCAAATTGAACAAAAAGCACATTTTTGAAACGCAAATGAAACCACACCAAACAATAAGTGCTAGTTAATATTTGCGTTTAAAATTTTTCTTTTCAACATTATTATTATTATTTTATTATTCAAAATTGAAAAGAATGAAATAAGTTTTCGAATTCAGGTTAAGTGATAATTCACTTGTTTAGTGATTAGCCAAAAAAAACACAGCGTGTTTGTGATATCACTACTTAGTGGGCTTGTGAAAAAGAAGAAAAACGCGACCAATTAATTTGAATTTAATTTCATGTTGCTGCCGTATTGTCGTTGAATGAGTTCTGTGCGCCACTTTTCGCTTCAAGTTGATCTATTCATTTTTTCTTTCGCATCTTGTCATTTCAAATTCGAGATTTCATTCGCTAGCTTTCGACACCGAAAAACAGTTTTTTTTTTCTTCGTTCGAAATCGCTGGTGTAAAAGAACTCATTTCAGATCGAAAACAGTGATTAAGAAAAAATGAAAAAAAATTTTCAACAAATAATAATTTCGTTTTAATTGTCAACAAAAAAATGTACGTTCGCATTAATATTACAGTAATTCGAAATACAATGAATCTGATTTTATATTTACAAAAGTTAATTATTAGTAATTAAGTTTTCGTTGAAATGAGATAATAGCGGTTTTTTTATACAAAAGTGAATTATTTGAATTGTGATTTATTAGTTATCAAAAGAGTGCGTGTCTTGTGTTCGTGGCACCGATGTTTCTTTTTGTCCTTAAATCACACTTTTCTCGCAAATAATTTTTTTTTTTCATTAAATTAATTTCGATCGACGATGTTTCATTTTCTGTATCCCGCATCTGCGCTTCCGTATCCGCTGTTTGATAAAAAATCAAAATTGAAAATTAATTCGCAACTTTTGCAAATTAAACTAACCTTGGTGCGGCTCCATAAGATTCACCGAGCCCAAGACTGGGGCCGTACGCCTCACCGCCAGTGTACGCTTCACCTGCACCGCCTTCACCCTCGCCACCATCACCAGCATATGCACCATATCCTTCGCCTCCGTAGCCTTCATCTTGCGAACCTCCATAGCCAGCACCTTCGTCACCATAGCCACCTTCGTATCCACCATCGGCTAAGCCACCCGCACCTCCGTAGCCATCGTATTGTGCCCAGCAAACAACGAGTAGACAAAACATGCAAATAAGAGTTGCTTTCATTTTCTTACTATAAAAAATGCAAAGAGAAATCAGAATTTTTTTTTACAAATAAGATAAAGTGAAAACAATGCAATGAAACGCACCTTTAAAAGTGTTTCGATTTATGAATACGAACACAATATTTCGATTGAATATTTTCTCCGCAAAAGTTAGCGTAAATCTTGCTTTTATAGCTCCTAAAATCTAAAGAAAGTGTAGAACTCGTTTCTCGCCATCACAATTCCAGCCCACTTTTGCGGGTCCTAAAGATGTCTTGTCTTCGATTGTACGCACCTTAAAACGCGATGCTTGAGGAAGCGAAACAGGAGCACTTTTTGAAAAGAAGTTCATTCAATCATAAAGCGATCATTAAAGAACGTTGGCAAATTACTGTCACAGTCAAAATGTTGCTCTTTCGTTTGAAATTAGAACAACCATTTCCCCGAAAAAACCCTTATAATTTCGGCGCGCAAATAAACTATTTCCTGACTGAAAATAGGACCGTTTCGTGGTGCTTTTTCGCTTCGAAACAAATGCTCTTTCTCTCGAAATCTTTAGAAATCTTTAAAAATCATAACAATCGAGCAAAACAATTTTTAATACTTTCAAATCGCTTACAACTACTTGAATTTTTTCCTTAAAATCGTTTCTCTTTCACTTTCGAAATCGCAGTTTGCGAGTAATTCACGAACATAGATTGTTATTATTCAAAAGTGTTTATTTGTAAACAAGTGCTCAGTAGGCAAAAAACGGTAAAAAAATTGTCATTAATAAAGTCTAAGAGTAAAGTATCACTGTTCAGAGTTGAGGTAATCTTAAAAAATAAATCGTCATATGTACCAAAAGAGATTTTTCTTTCGTTCACAAATATTATCACCAAAGTTTACAAATGAGACTAAAACAAAATACCGATACCATATGAGACTAGTAGAGATCATATGCCGTTTGTTTATTTAGCAAACAAACGACAGGAAAATATGAACAAAAACTAAACTAATACTGAATGGAAAAGCGGAAATCAATCACAAATAGTAGCATCGTTCAAAAAAAAAGTGAAAACGGTTAGAAAATTTAAATACATGTTAGTATTATGATCAATTAATCAAAAGTAATAAAGTATTTTCAGTTAATTGTTACAGTATTTTTCGACACCTAATTTCGAGAGTATACAAGAAGCTGTAACCACAGTATGCCACTTATGGCCATTTAAGCCGAGTGGTAACTTTACTCTTTCTACAAGTGTTTTGCCTAATGTAGCTGAGGTGTCAAAATATGGCCGTAACTCGTTTATTTTAGCAAAAGAAGGGAGTAGCAATGATTTCATTGACAACAATTCATCCATATTCTGAGTTCCAATGAAAGAAATGAAACTATTAAAGCAATCTTCAATAAATCGCTCGTGAAACATGTCCTCGACGTTGACGAGCAGGGAACAGAGTAAAGTGGATATAATTATAAGCAAATTATTGCATTGTACGTTCGGAATTGACGGTAGCCATTGGTAAAGTTCTTTGCTGATGTCGACATCATTAAAACTCATGTCGTGGAGCGATGTATCGGTAAGAATGCAGGTGAACACAGAGGGCATCCATCCGAGGCCTGAGATGAACCATTGCGTTTCATCCCAATAGCCTTCGAACACACGATCGATTATTTTGATAGTTTGCAGCACGCTTTGATAACTGCGAAAGCTATGAGAGATCACGTACAGGTCGAGAAACAATTGAGCCTCAAAAGAGGAATGGTGCAAATCGAAGTAAAGCACGCCTCGTGTGATCACATTCAACGGCTTCTCTTTGCGTTCGTCGATCGCTGTATTCGACAAATTACGTAAAATGTCGTGCATTTCGTCCGCGATTCCGTCCGTTTCCTCCATCGTTCGCGCGGCCACCGTCAGATCGTCGAAATGCACTGCGATCGAAAGGATCTATTGTTTCGATTCGAAACGAGGCTCCGATTGATTCACTTTTGCAGCAAACGTCAAACACTCGCCGCCATTGTGACCGACCGTCGCGCGCGCCGTTCGCAGAGTAACGCTTATTTTCGGCTTTACTTTGCGCTCCCGTTTTTCACTCATTTTTTATTCTTTCGTTTCATTACTTTCCATCTGTTTCGTTCACCATTTTTTTTCACTCGAATTTGAAATCGAATACAACTTTAACCACACTCGATTCGCACAAAATCGGTGCTTTTCGCACTTTTTTTTCTCGATCGCTGCTCGCGCCGTTTTGCAAATCGTAAACTTCTGCTTATCGCCGTTTCGCGATACAAACTTTTCGCTTGACTTATTCAAATCTTCAAACTTAAATTTTCAAATTGCGCAAAATTTTATTTTTAAATTCATTTTGAATACTTTTTAAAATCACTCTTAAACTAAATTTATAAAACTCAATGTTATAATTTTTTTGGTCAAAAAACTCGATCGGTGTCACTCTCGATTGTTATCTTTCGCAAGTTTGCTGTGGTCTAATGTGTGCATCATTCTTTGCTCACAAATTCTCACGTTTTACAGTTTTTCAAAATTTTCAAAAATTTTAAAATTTACTTTGCATATGAGCCTTTTCACTTATTTCATCTCGATTGTTTTGAAAGGCGATCGAAAAATGTAAAAAAGCTCGAAAGATGCGATTTCTTACAACTTGATCGCAAGTATTTCATTAGATTGACACCCTTGATTGGCATAAAAGTTACAAAATGCTCGAAATCAACAATCGACTTGTCAATAAAGGAAACATTTTGAATCAAATGTCTTCATTTGTTTGCTAATAATCACAATTTGAAACCTGTTAAATATTAAAAGTTTTCTGAACCTCAGTGTAATCCTCTTTTGAAGTGGCCAAAATTAGCAAACATCGCCGCGAAAATGGCAATTTTTATTGAGCGAAAGAATAACAATTTTCGCAATAGTCACGATGAGTTTATTTAAGAGAAAATATGTATAATTTTTTCGCTCTTCTTATAAGAATATTATAATTTAAATTCGAACACTAATTTAAATTCGAATATTTTTTTCCTCTATATCGGATAACTTATAACATTTCACTCCTAAAAACTAATGAAAATAATAGTTGAAAACGATATTCATCATCGTGAGGACAGAAAAAAAAATTGAAATTAAGGACACGTTACAATGAACCGAATTACTGTTTACTTAAACTGATTTCTGGTTATCGATGCCCGTCGGCGTGAAATCGACATCCTCGAGCGTGACCGTGCAGTTTTTCGTATTGTCGAGAGTATCGATCTTATTTGCGTTCTTTTCTGAGCGAAAAAATTCATTTCATTACAAAAGCAAATGTATTCATTCGAAATACGAAATACGAAATTCTCTGCAATTTAGAACATTTCGTATAGAATATAATTAATATGAAAATTTTCATTCTTCTCGATTCTTGTGCAGTGCCGCGCCTTGAGTTCGAGTTACTTGATAAAGCGGTCCTAAATCACAAAACCTCTTCCGTTTTATTAATTTTTTTTATCTAATTATCTTTTTTGATTCTCTCTGCTCATTCACTTGTTCATCGCTGGATTTATTCTCGAATATTCAGTTAACATTGTTTCAAGTTGTATTAAAATTTTCTTCGTTCGAATCTATTATTCCGCTTAACTTGAAATCAGTGAAAAGATTGCTTTTCAAGAATGCAATAAAATTTCTAGGAAACGATTTACTTTTCGACCGAGAAAATCGTTTTAGATGAAAGTAAGAGTAACAAATTTTTTTTATGGTTAAACCCGAGAAATTAGGTTTATGTCTAGTCGAGTGAATAAATAGCGAGCAAATTTTCGTTATCGCGGTCTCCGCTTGAAACCGATAATAACAACAATTCTGATGAAAAGTGTGCAAAAAAAGAGGCTAAAAGCTTCTTTTTTTAATTGATGATTTTTAAGCAAATTTTTTTTTATTTGAACACTTTAAAAAAGCTTAAATATTCAGATCGAGAGCTAATACCAGAAATAAAGCGTGGGTATTTACGTGTAAAAATGAATTTAGATTTTTAAATAGAAGTTTTTGAAACATAATTAACGAGAAAGTGCTTTCATAACTAATGATAGTAGTTGTGTATTTTGACTCGCGCTTAAATTCTAGTTTAAAACTGGGTTAAAAAAAACTGATCACACACACACACACACACACAAAAAAAGGAGCGCAACGAAAGGTTTGTTTTGAAAAGAAAGCGAGAATCGAAATTTAAAGCGAAGAGCTGCCTGCATTTACAAGAAGAGCGTGTTATCGCTTTCGAAGTGTTTAAGCGAACAGGTTGCAGTCGATTCACACTAGCCAAATGAACCAATTTTATGATTTCTCATTCGAAAACATTTTTAGCAATGATTTTATTGAAAACGAGTTTTTTTTTTCAAAAGTTTTGTTAAAATACTTTTTTAGAACTGTGTTCACAGAAAAAAAGTTTTTTTTTCTGAAAAAAAGTTTTTTTTTCTGAAAAAAAGTTTTTACATTCGAGTTTTGAAAGAAAAGTGATTCAATTCTCGATTTGGAAAAAATTTTTATTTTAATTACAAAATAATAATAATAAAACTGAATTCAAATGGCAAATTTTTATTTCGCCGAAAGAAAGCGTTTTCATTGCCTTGCCTTTGACATTGAGGGCGATTTTTAATATTTTTTTGTTTCGTTTCTTTAATCTACTGCGTAATCTATGCGAACGAAGTACATAAGCGAAGAAGAAAAGAAAAAGAAATTAAAATAGAAATTTGATAAATTAAATTCTTATGATTCGCTAAATCTTTCTTTTTTTTTCTATTATGTTTATATATAACTGTGGTCAAAATGAAAAATTAAAATAATTTTCTCGTTTCTACTGCCCGGGGCAACGTCGCGTCTTCTGAACGAGCGAAATGATGATGATGATGATGAGGCGCTCACCTAATTCTCTATCGATGACATTCAAAAAAGCAAAATTAAAATAAAATCAAAATTTTGCACCATCTCATTATATATCTAAATATAAATGTTATGATTTAAACCTACTTTTCGCGCAGAAAATTGGAGAAAATTTCATTAATTTTTCATCAAATTTCATTTCAAAATTATATTTTCAATTTTAATTTAAAAATATAAATTTATTTATATTCTGATGCTTTTTAAATTGTTTTTCAATTTCTAATGAGCTCGTATAAAATGAAATTAATCGTTTGATAGCATTTTATTATCATATTTATTATTATTAAAAATAATCGATCGAGATATTTAAATATATTCACTTTTAAATTCTTTTTTTTTCAGCCAAATAAGCCCGAGCGCTTTTTTCAATTTCCATTTCTTAATCTCACGATATTACTTTTAAAAATGAATTTTGATTTTTTTACTCCAAATAATAATAACAATAAAAATCGCTTTAAATAGAAAATAGCGAAAAAAAGGAGTGAAAATACTTTTTGGGCGTTAGAAACGCGTCAAAATTTTAAAGCGATTACAATTGTCAGGTAAACGATTGTTAAAATTATTATTTAGAAATTGTATTAGGAAAAAAATTTTTTTATAAAAATTTTGTTAGCATTGTTTACTCAACGGTTTATAAAGTGGCCTTTTTCGATGGATTTAAATTCAATCGCTTTGCGCGAGAAATTATATTTATAAAGAAGTTGAATAACCTAACCATTTTAATAAAAAAATTTTTTCCTTTCCTTCACGAAATCCACTTTAAGCAACCTCTGCTCGTATTATTTTTAGTATCGTTTGCAGCGTTCGCGGTTTTAATTAATACATTTTGTTGTTTTTTTACGTTTCAAAGTGATAAGAAATCAAAAATGAATTCAAAAAATTGAAGAAACTCTCAAGCAAAATTGAAGCGCCTTTTCCTTTTATTTTCTAAATTTTGTATACAAAGCGAAAGAAGTTTTTAAAAGCTCCTTACACACTTTATTTGTTTACAAAACTAAACGAAAAATGTAAAAAATTGTTTTGATAATGACTACTTTGCTTATTTGCTTATTTTTATTCTGTTTTTCGCTAATTTTGACAGCAACGAGCGTTTGTTCCGTAATCGCACGCCTAAATCTCACACACAAAACCATTTAAATTGTCAATTTGTCATTTCGTTAATCGTGTTAGCATTAGATTAACAACGTGAAGATACGTATGTTAACGTTATTTTACTTTTTTAATCGCATACTGAATAATTATACACGCTTTACAGGCCTAAAATGCGGTTGAAACGGTCACGAAGCGAGGAGAAGCGATGTTTCTCGATGAAAGAATCCGGAACCGTGTATAAGTCAAAATATTGCAATTAAAAATTCTCTCCTTTTCTGAGCAAAATAGAATAAGAAAAAGTGCGAAGAAGTGATGCAATTTTATCATCTCAAAAGCAACAAACTATAAAAAAAGTTGAGCGTTTTATCGCTTTTTTAGTTTCATCACCTGATTTTGTGTTTGAATGCATCACAGAGAAAATAATTTTTTTATCTTAAATAAAACAATTTTTTGCTTTCAATTTAAGCAAATATTTGAAAAGCTAATATTTTGGTCACAGTTTATTCAATTGCAGAAGCTAATATTTGAAAAATAAAGTGTTGAGAATAATTTTTCTTCTCAAAGCGAAAACAATGAAAGCAAAAGAAGTTTTTTTTCGATTGCTTCGTACCCTCAAAGATGCGGATTTTAAACGCCGATTTCAAAGAACAACAAAAACAAAGTGTGAGAAATAGAAAAAAGAACAATTAGATGACATTCAGTGTGACAATGAAATGAAATTATTGTTCAAGAAAAATAAATTTGGTGCGTTACCTTAAAAAAAGACCAACTTTGTGTTTCACATTCGATGTGAAACACTTTCATAGCAGTACACACTAAATAAAGCTCACTTTTTTATAGTTACCTGTCTCAGAAATAAAACACGTGCGTTGAATTATTAAATTGAATTTTTTTTCTTTACTAATTCACCTGTCAAATTAAAACAAGCTTTTACGTAGCTGCTTTCCCAATTAATCGCTAAATTTACACGCTCAATATTTAAATATAAAATGATTTATATAATCTCTTGCTTAAATCTTTTAATTTTGAAATCGCGAAAAAGGCGAAACACTCGTTTTCTCAAAAAAAGATTTTTGAAATTTTATTTTGAAACAAGCAAAATGAAGCAAAAATAAATGCGAGCGCTTAATTAGAAAAATCTGTGTGCTGTAGGTTTGTGTGAGATTTTAATTAAGCTTTTCAACGGTTAATTAAAAAAATTTTTGGATTCAAAGTTAAGTTTGTTTGAAATTAAAGCGATAGTAAATTGTTTTTCGAGTTGAGTTAAGACAAAAATGGAATTTCAAATTGGAAGTTCGCTTTACACATCGCGATCGAGTCGCGAAAGCAAAACAAAGTTAAAAAAAAGAGAAGAGAGAAGAGATAAGAGAAGAGAAAAGTTGATGATAAAATAGGAAAGAGAATACTAGAGGTGAAGAAGAAAAGATACGCAACAAGAAGCAGAGTTGAATTGCCGTAATTAAATTTCCTGTCGAAGTCCTGCTGACCTACTCACCGAAAGAAAACAACATTTTGCAAAAATTTTGCAGCTTCTGCAGACACACACACACACAATTTAACTTTTTATGTGTTTTGTTAAAATATGCTCAATTCGTGAAGCAATTGAGCACGTCATCAAATACTGTTTACTAACAAAGTGTCTATTGCTTTATTTATTTTACATTAAATTTTTTATTCATCGAAAAAAAAGCTTAAAAAATTTTATGTGAAATTTCAATTTATTATCACGTTTAAATATAGTTGAAGACAATTTCAAGTTGCACGCGAGTGTTCTTGCTCGTTTCTTAAGTAGTCACTTGTTTGTTTTCAGCATTAAACCGAACGCGTTTTACTTTGGCCACTAACTTTTTAAAGCAAAATTGAATTAGCTATGCATTGAGTGCAGCCTTTTTTAAAAAGCAACCGGTAATCATTGAATTGCTCTCGTTGGATACTCTTTCATTCCTCGTTCTTTTTTTTAATATTCAAAGTTTAGAAAACCGAATCTGAACTTTTTATTATACGCCATTATAATTCTTAAAATTTTTTTTACAAAGCAGAATTCGTTTTGTACAGTAGTAAAGCGTTAAAAGGGTTTATCGTTTACTTTTTTGCAACAAAATGCGATATGAAATCAAAGCGAATGTATAGCCGAGACGAAGAAAAGAAAAACGAGGCAAATTTTGTTCTGCTCTCATTCATAATTAGATATTCGATATTAGATTTTGCTTCTTTTTTTATTTTCGCAATTGTTTTTGCACTGCGCGAAGAGAAAGCATAGAATAATATGAAGTGAAGTGAGCGAGAAAAGGAAAAAACTTTTTAACTGTTTCAAATTCATGAAAAAAAGCGCAATTCAACACCGTCTTGTAAAGCTTCGATGAATTAAATTAATTTTTTTGCTGCGCATTAATTGCATTCAATTTTTCTTACCAAAATCAAACTCATTGTGTTGTGCGAATTTAAATTAAAAAAGGAATGCAAAAATGTTGCTTTTCCGTTTAACCTGAATATTCATTTGAATAAAATTTCACTAGTAAATTTGGCACTTTTTTTTCATTAGCTATCCGCAAACTCTTGCTTCTTTCTAAATTGAATTTTATCAACATATCAAGCGCAATCATAGATAAAGTCAATGTTTTTCTATTTTTATATCACAACTTGTAAGAAAGTATATTTAACAAGTAAATTGAGTATACTAAGTTTGATTGAGACAAAAAAAGCTAATTATTAATATAATAATTAAAAAGGAAAAAATAAACAATAACAACAACAAGCGATTCTTATTTAATATTACACACGATATTTTCGTATATTACACATTTTAAAAAAAATTTGTTCATTTTAACAATGCGATTCTATTCTTTACATGTTTGTATGAAAAGAGGCGTTTTCATCTCATGTTTTTTCTAATGTTTAAAATGATGTTTTTTCAATTTTCTAACAAGTCACAATTAAGCTAGAAAAGCACATTGATCTCTCTGGCTAATTAAGAAGTTTGAATTTTTGTATCTTGTTTTCTCTTGAGGTGATTAAAAAAACACATCAAAAATAGAGTAAATCCATAGTAGTTATCGTACATAAGTGAGATGTTTGAGTTTAAGGCACCCAAAAAAATTACAAAACAAAAAAAGCGATTTCTAAAATAAGAGTGTAGAGCTTAAAAACCGATTGCTGACCAAAAAAGACAATAAGTCCCGGGCGTGAATCAATCGTTTTTTTTCTTTATAGAAAGCTATTTACAACAGTTTATTTTGACAATGAGAACTGTTTTTTTGCTTGATGGCATAAAATTAGTCGATGAATGCGTGATGAATAAAGTCGAAGTTTTTTTTTTTTTTTT
>NCKU01003471.1:0-14994 GCA_003675995.1 Dinothrombium tinctorium | reverse complement strand
CTAATCTAACCTAACGTGACCTAACTTAATCTAACCTAACCTAAAATATCCTATCTCTCCAAATATCAATGAAACTCGGTATGCATCTAGACCTTTATGCGCGTATTAATATGCCAATTTTGCTTGTGAAACAACTTATTTGCGTATATACTTTAACATTAAGTATATGGAGAATTTTTTATTTCGGGCCTGAATTTCAACCGATTTTCATCACATTTATTTTAAGTGCTGAAACTCATTAGGTGCTAGATTTTATTATTTTTATCTCTATTTTTATTAATATTAAAACATCTCAAAAATAATTTTTTAATGCTTTGATACAGAATTATCACTTAAGTCGTTCGCCTTACATCTATTACATGAAAAACATAATTTCGACAACATTTTATAGATTTTTTTCGAAATACTTTCAACGCGCATTTGTTTCAAAATTTCTAAACGATTGTTCAAGACTCACCACTTAACATGCGATCAAACCAACTTCATAAGTAAGCAAAAGCATCAAACTTGCTTAAAAGCATGAAGTAATGATCAAAAATTTGATTTTTTACCGCCTTGTTAAATTTACAATTTTTTAACCGCTTCACCGATTCTTTGAAAATTTAAGCACAAATATTAAAGTAAAACTGATTCATAGTGAAATTTTCAAATGTCTAAAAGTTAGCTCTAGTGCAAAGCAACACAAAGAAGCATCGCGTCAAAGGTACTTTTCAGTAAAGCTCATTTTAAATATAATTTTGAATAGGCTTTTTGACATGCCAATTTTTAAAAAATTTTTATATAATTGGCAATTATACAACCATATTAAGGCATCAATAAATTTAATATTTCCATTTTAAGGCATTGACAAAAATATGTGATCACTAATCTTATAAAATTCGAGTCTCTAATCATGAAATTCGAATTGAAAAGTATTCAATTTTGTTCACTACAAGAAAATTGCTTTTTACCTCATTGTTAGTATGTGGAAAGATGTTTAGCTGAGAATTTAGTTCTCATGAAATGAGGATCGAATATGCGTGAAATCTTTCAATTTCTTATTTGGTTTTTCTCAACATTCGTGTGAATCTTGCCTACAGTTTTAAATATGAACACGCCCCAGCACTATGAGAACTTAGCTAGCACGCACGGACATATCTTCGTGTTACTAATTTTAGGCACGAATGTTGATACCACACGCACTGACACCAACACACGAACAAAATTAAATTACGCACACACAATGTTATAAAACAAGCGTTCTCAAGCATACGACACGAAAATGCAGAAATGAATTGCAAAATTCAATTGATAAATGAGTACATGAGTTGGTAGATAAGTTTCGAAATTAGATTACATTTCAATTATTAATAAAGAGTGAAGCAAACATTCTTCTACTTTTGATAATTCGAAGCTTCGTCTCATATCAAATGTTTATCAACATTTTTGACCAAAACCAAAAGAAGTTTGACCTAATCATCAGTTAAAAATTGACCAATGCATTCACATAGAAAGCTGTCTTTTCAAAATCGTTCATTTGCAAAATACTTTTGCGCAATAAATATCGTTGAATCTTAATCACAAAAAAAAACATTCACAGTAATAGCATAAAAGTGTTCTATTCTCTTTCGCTAGTTGTTTGAATGCATAAATCACGACTCTCTAAAGCTTTAAGAAAACTCCTTAAATGATTGATATGCTTACAACAAACAGCTTTAAAGATGAAAAATAGCATTGCGCCACAATTTAAATTATCTCATCATTAAAAGAAAACATTAAGAGAGTTAATCATTCTACAGAAGTAAAGAAATTTTTATTTGGAGATTTTTTTATTAAAAAAAATTTTATTTGAAAAAAATCCTTAACTTTACTTGCTGCGGTTTTAATAAAATTTCAATTTTTTTCTAATCTATTCTTTCTTTAGATAATTCGATGCATTGGATGGTCAGTTTTGATTATGTCGTTCAAATGAAAATCAGCTTCGAGTGAAATATTCTTCATTTCGCGTTTCATTCCTTCTCCTTCTGTGATGAGTAAATGAAGCAAGTCTGGCTTTATTCCAGTCTGGAATTGATTCTTTACCTATTAAATCAGCAAGATCTTTTGCTTTTGTTTGACACAGTTATTAGCCAAATTGTCTTCTGCCATCTTACTTGCCATTAGATCTTCGAACAGTGTTCATTCTGCTTTCATTGTGAAGTAATTAGACAAGAAAGAAAGACGAAATGTGCCATCGTTTCCGTCGTTCTCAACGTTATGTTTGAATTCGCTGAAGTCTTAATAATTTCCAATGTTAGTTTTGCGAAATTATTTTCCACTTTAAACTTAGGCGATGTTTCGGATAAAATTTATCGTAAAGCTTTCAAATCACTTTGAATGCTTGAATTTTAATCACACCAAGAAATGATTATAATGAAAGTACGCTTTGTTTGCTTCAGTGCATCCTTTGTATCAATGATCAGAATTGATCCTTACGGTGTCAGATGAAATTTTTTTGCTTATCAGCGTGGAGAAGCTGAGCGATGCGAATGCTAGCACGAAGCGATATGTAGCTGAAGCGTTCATTTTCATTCTCTTCGACAGTTTTCTAGTTTCCTTGTAGACGATCGGCTATATTTAGCCTTTAGACTAGACTAAATAGTTCCTGCGCTCTCCGTAAGCCGATGAAATGATTGAACAATTGATTAGCAATCGATCTTTTATCAAAAAGTGTTTCTAGGAAATTGACAAAAGCGAGTAAAAAAATGAAACTTTTTAAGTTTAATTGAGTTTATCTTCTTTAAAATTAAGTTTCTGATACTTTTTAACTTACTTTGTACTTTATTAACAAGTTTTTGTAATCAAAATGAAATAAAATTGGTAAGTATTAGGCTATATGAAATGAGGCTGATGCAATTGAAAAAGTTGCTTCCAAGCAAATACAAAAATTTAATTGTAATCGATTACTTACGTTCTTACAAAGTATTGCATTATAATTGATATTGGTGAATAAAAAAAATTTTATTGCTTTCAAACTCAAAAAAAATGCATCAACAGCACTTACGCCTCAAAAGTTTTTCTATTTAAAATCGAAATGCCGACATTAATATTTGAAAAGCTTACATCGTTATCAAAATGAATGTATTCTATGCTCTTTGAATAAAATTATATTTAAAACGGAGTTGCTGCCTGGTGCAAACGACAGTTAATCTGCTGTTAATTGATGTCAAAGTTATTTTAAACAAATGTTCATAGAGAAATAAAATTAATTATAATAAATATTGATTAAACGCAGTACTCCGCACAGCAGTAATCCAAAGAACTGATAAATCTCAGCTCTTCGCGAAGTTTCATGTACAAAAGCAAAATATTTGCGCAAAATAATTTTTGCTTAGAATAGGATACATATTAAGGAATCGTGTTATCGCCATTTTTGTGAATATTGCAGCCAATGAGCTAACAAAGAATAGCTAAAACTCGAAGATGATTTTGCTTTTATCACTTAGGTGCAGAGTCGGATTTTGCTCAATTCAAAGTTGGTTTTATAAAAAAAAATTAGTCAAGCAACATTTTGTCCGCTTCTATAAACAAAAAAAGCGCATCAATTGCTTGAACAAGTTTATATTTAAAATGATCAAATGGCAATCTCAAACGAAAATCTTCAATTCAAAAATTAATTTTATGCAACTTGCATTTTATTGAAATAATTTTTTTACTTTTCCGTTATTTTCCTAGTAAAGGGAGTAACTTTTTTTACTCAATTTGTTTCTAATACTTGTAAGTATTTATGTTTTGAAATTACGCACGTAACTCTGCATGTTAGCCTTTTGCACTACAGCAAAGAATGACCACATCGGCTATCGTTATTGCAATAGCAATAACTTTTGTATAAAAACTGCATGTAAAATGCATATTTGGCTGTTTCGCCTACGTGCAATTTTCTCGCCTTAAAACGCATTTTGTACTCGTGTTTTGTCATTAATAAAGTGTTCATCTAACTCTAAAAATCCATTGTGCCATCATCGGACCTAAATTAATGTGAAGACAACGCCCGATCGACACAATAAACAGGTCTCAGTATGTTCGATTGAATATGAATAGTAAAATATGTGTTTAAGCGAGTGAAGAATAGTTTTTCTTTTTTTTCATGTGACGATTTCATTACAAGTTAATTAAATTGCTTTTGTGTTAGATCAAAACGAAGTTAGAAAGAATTCTTAAATAATTTTTAAAATGTCGGAAGTAAAAATAAAGACTTCAACATTATTCAAACTTTGATTCGTTGGAAATGTAGTAAGCAACCCTAATTCAAAGATTCATTATTGCCTCAGAAAATGTTTTGCCGCCATGCATATTGTTTCATCGCCGTTCGAATGGTAATCAGCTAATTGAACACAGTTTTTCGTGCTTTCTTATCACTTTTAAAAGCGATTGCAAACAGTTGAATTTCAACGCAAAGTGAAATGTTCATTTTGTTTATTAAAAATTCACAAATATTTTTTCAAAACTCACTTTACAAATGTGTAATTAACCTCTGTAAATAAGTGATTACAGTGTGACTTGTTTTGTAAAAATATTTCACGAGTTATCGTTTGTTTGTTATTAAACGACAGTTCTGAGCAATCATCAACCTTCTTTCCATTAAATCTCATCGTTTTTTCGATGTCATCAATGGTAAGTTAAGAATTTATTTGCATTTGTAACTTTTTGTTGTTTATTTATAAAATAAAGTTTTGCTTTAAATTGAGAAACGCCCCCTTAGCTTGCATCTCTTCATCAATTATAGCTGCGACAAACATTTTTCCGAAACTGTATGCGTGCGAATTTGCTTAATTTTTAATAAATAAAAAATTCCAATTTACTCTCTTAAGCGAATCCTTTGTTAAAATCTCTCCTCTCATCATCTCTCCTGTTATCATCTCTCATCTTTGTAAAAGAACAACTCAAATACGAAAAAGCGATCAAAAGTTATTACCTCTTTGAAAAGCGGCAAATTACTTTCTAAACAGGAAGTATGTATAAGCTTTTATATAGAAAGCTCTTCTCAGAGTTAAATGAATCTGCAAAAGAATTTAATGAGCCCACTTTGACTAATTTGTGGTTTCATTAATTCATTCATATAATTGTCACCATTTTTATTTATTGAGAAAAGTTTCATCATAAAAAAGTTGTGTTCAGAAAGTATTGGTGAATAGTTACGCTAGTAGCAAACGCTCAAAGATTAAAAGAAAATCGAAGATAATTTTTCTTTTACCATTTATTCGAAATCAGCGATCGCGATTCGCACCAGCACTCAAACGAAATTAACTTCTCGCGATTGATATAGTTTCAAACATGACTGCGGTGAATTGAGAGAGCTTTTGACGAGTTAAGAGAACGATAAATAGCTAGCGTAAGAAAACTCTTCATCTATTTGCTCGGCTGTGTAACTTTTTTTAACATCAAATTTTTATGAGTAAAACTTGTCCACAATTTTTTATGTTCAATTTTTTAGGAATTTTCGTTTTTCTTTTCAAACGTTTCAAGTATTGACTATTAATTATTTCAATTTTGCTTTTGTAATTTCTGTTTTTAAAATATTCAAGCGAAAAAATGAGTTCAAAAAATTATTTACAGCAAAAAATATTTTGATTTAAAAAGAAAAGGTAAAAAATTAGAAAACATAATTGTCGACAACTAAAGTTGCTTTTTGCATGAAAATCGTCGTTTTCATAAAATAACAAAACGCTGAAAATAATGCTAACGAAAACGTGTTTATTGGCTCATTTCAATTCAATTTGTAAAACAGAGAACAATATTGTGCTTCATTTATTTTTCTTCGTCAGTTATTGCGTACATTTATTTCTAACAAACAACCTTTTATTTCACTTTGTTCATTCATTCATTTATTATGTTTTATTTGAAATGAAAGATTTTTTGAACGCGAGAGTACAAAAAAGTGAAGCAGCACAATTTCTTGCAAAGTTTTTCGCTTTTGTTGCAAGTGCTAGAAAGCTTTGTTTCGATAAACTTTTTCTTAGTCAGTTATAAAAAAGAAACAAATTCAGACTACTCATAAGTAAGGTTTCCGAAGTGTAACCTAACGATTTCTATACGCGAGAAATTATTGTTTAAAAATTTTTCTCAATTGAATATGTGAAATTTTCTTTTAAAGTAAAAAAAAAGTGATGTGAATAATTCACAGTGTTAAAATTATCATAATGTTTTACATTTAAACATTGATTTCGAAATATTTTTTTTTTAATTAGAATTTCTCTAGTGAGAATTCATTTGGTTTTTACTTTGATGCTTCTTGTTGCGATGCACACAAACGTTTATTTGTTGAAAAGTTTTGTATCACTCGGTTTAAGAAAACATTTCTACGCTTGTTCAATCTAATCAATCTGCAATTTTTATAGCCAAATTCTTTCTTTTGTAAGTTTTACGAAGAATGCAGCAGCCTTTGCATAAAAAACTTAATCTAGATAAATCGTTTGCATTGAAAAATCTTGAGAATGTCACATTTTTTTCGAAACAAATCAAAGATTGAAAAAGTTTCTTAAACGGTGAACTCTTTTTTAATCTATTTTCAATTCTTTTTTGATTAAATTTATATTTTTTATAAAGAAAAAAATTAAATAAAAATTTTTATCTTTATAATAATCGCAAATATTCAATTTTCAAATATTGATCTTTCGATTTCATCATTTTTCCTCTCGTAGTAGTTCGAAGTAGCAAAAGCAGAAAATAGAAAAAGATTGAACAAATAATCAAATAAATGTGGGGTTTATAAATTGAAAAAGATTGCCACACTTTTTTGCTCTTTCTTCGAGTAGACACGTTTTTGTTCAAAAAATTCAACTTGAGATAACGAGTTAAAGTTCTATAAGATATGATTTCGTATCTTATTTCGAAATCGCATTTTGATTTTCTGGATTGAAATCTAGATAAAAATAAATTTCATGATTTTACCATAAGTGCTATTCAAAAAATTCTCTTAGGGAATTTTAATGCGATAAACTTTTTAAAGATAACAGTGAAGCTTTTCAATTTGTACGACAAGCAAGTGGGTATGAAAAATTGAATGCTGAATGACTTCGAAAAATGATTTTTGAAGTGTTCATTTAATTCTATTCATTTATGAAAATGTGAATCTGAAAAATTGTCTCTATGAGAACAAGTTGAAATCGTCAACACTACTAACAAGTGAGTGAGTAGATGTTTGAAATTTTTTTAGAATAATATTCATTTAGAAAAATTGATAACAATAACTTAACTTGAGTTTATAAATTATTTATTTATTTATTTATTTATTTTTAATCAAGCGATTGAATCAATTTAATTATATTTAATCAAGCGATTGATTGTAATTTTAAGAGCTTATTAGTCTAAATCTTTTAAAATGTAAAAAGAAATTTAAACTAATTACGAAAATAGGAAATCGGCGAAGTCAAATCCGCACTCCGAATTGTCAAATTAACATTTAATCCATTTCCGTATAACCATTTCGATATAACTTTTGTTCTACAATTAGCTATTTCTTTTTGATATAGGCGCAGGAATAACGAAATTTAACTAAAAATTCACCTAATCGGTCAATTACGCGGAGTGTCTAAGTTGTATATTTAAATTTACGATTCTTATTCGTTTTAAGTGTTTGCTCGCATATCTATTTATTGATGCAAAAATAATAATTTTAACAATTTTGTGCTTGTAACATTTTTTCCGCTTAATTTGAGACAAATGTGAGAACGACAGAAAAAAGACATCTTTGGTCAGACAAATCGGAAAATTTCGTTTTGTAAAGAAACGTCTTCAACTTTTAAATTCTCTTATGTAAACTTCTTTATCTTGTTCTATTTGATTTCCTACGAAAGTTTCAGAAAAAAGATAGTGAGATTAAATTCAATTGAGCGATTTGTTGCAACAATTCCTTGTGCAAATTTAAACGATAAATTCAATCGTAGAAAAGAATGTATCAGGCAATGATTTGTTTTGTTACATTTTTTTAACAGAGAGTAAAGACACTTTAAGAAAGTAACACTTTTCATTAAAAAGTTTCTTCCAGTAATTTGTTTTGCTGCACTACAAATGGTATTTTTAAACTATTAATTATTTAAATGTGCGCAAAACGAGGAAAAAATCAAATTAAAAATTATTTTTAATAGAATAAAAGGCAGAATTTGTTGTAAAAAGCTGAGAGTAATGAAAATATAAAAGATCATTCAACCGTAATGCGAAGTGTATCATTTATGTGTTAAGAAAATGGGATGAAGATAAGCGTGTAACTAGAAAAAAAATTGTTTTGGTTGCAAAAGAAACACTGATGTCGAGATGTGTTGAGCGATTTTAAATTTTGCTCTCAATAATCAATCATCTCATCTCGTGTGTATATAAGAGATGAATTAAATTTAAATATGTGCATTAACATAATAAGAAACCTTTTTAAAGAAGCAATATACGTACAGTCGTACAATTGCAGCAAGAAAGAAGTGAATTAATAATAGACATCAATATCAGCGATTGAGTTATGCGAGATGTTATAGGTGAAATTCTGTTTAAAAATTGTGCTTAGTATGTTGAAATCACTTATTCTTAAAGCGATAAGCTTTTTGACAATTGGATTCAAAATTGTCTTGAAATTTCGAAACATCCCTAGACACAAATTTTAAGTTAAATGAATTTGTTTTGAATGATAATTTTGATCCTCCGAATTTATTATGAAAAGATTATATTTATCAATTTATTCAATTTATTGTTAGTTTAACAGTTGTAGAATTGTTGCAGTAAAACTAACTTCTTAAAAAAACTTTCCGATATTGAATATTGTATTTATTGATGTCGTTAGATAGTTTCTTATTAAGCTTTGCTTATTTTTATAATTTTTCAAAAAATTTGTTTAACATTATTTTTATATTAAATATTTTTCTTTATAAACATAAGTATTTCAAAAAGAACTTTTGCTATGTGAAAGAATCATTTTTTAAAAAACTCAAATATTCAAAATTTAAGAAATAAGATTTTCATTTTAAATTTTGAATTCGATTAAATCAGTGTTCGCATTCAGTAATATACTTACATGAATACGAAGTTGTTGAATATTTGATTTCTGAAATGAAAATTGAATGAATAATAGATGCATGCACGTATCATCGAGAGTACAACTTATTATCAATCAATCTCGCCGTTTATTATGAGAAAACTCTCTTGATTTCAAAGGCACTTATTGCGTTGAGCACTTCAAAGCATATCGGAAAATAATTTTTTCGAGTGAGTGCTCAATAAAAAAGGCATTCTTTGCATTGATAGCGATGAAAAGGTGAAATTATTGAAAATGAAATTGAAAAGAGCGAAAATGATGTAATTGCTTGCAGTGATGTCTGCTTTTAGTGTAACTTCATTCGCTGAGATTTCATTAAAAAGCGATCGTTTTTGCTTTAATCTTAATTTTTACCGATAAAAGAGTTACGAAAAACGGTGAAAGCGCAACGCGAAAACTTTATTTGCTTGGCATTGGTTAAATGAACGCAAACGTGAGTACAATCCTCCGATTGATATATAACCTGGATTTGCTTTTCATCACTTTACCGCTTTCTTCACTTTCTTCATTTTTATATTCTCAACTCTCGTTATCTTTACGCTATATTCGTTAGTTTTTTGACAATTTTTAAAATTTTCACCGAATGAACTTGATCATTATCGTTTGGTGTTGAAAAAGAAAAGCGAAACGATAAACTTTCTTGTGTGTCTCTCTTTTATTCTTTTAACCAATTAATGGACAAGTTTTCAGCTCATTTTTAACGAATTTCTTTGCATATATAAAAGAATAGAAAAACCAAGTTTCGCTATTGCTGATTCTTTTCGTGACTTGTGATACACGATAGAACTTCAGAATAATGTCGTTTGAGATTTTATCTCAACATGAACTTATGACAACGGACGTTTATGAAAGTAGTAAATACGAAAACGAATTGTTTGTAAATGAATCGAACTTCGGTGGCTCAGTTTTCAATCAGACAGTTAGCAGCAAGAGTGCAAATAGAAGTTCATTGCTTGAAGAAGACGACATTCAAATTTATCACTTTTACAAAGTAAGAATTTGATTTTCAAAGTAAATTGCGTTTTATTTTACGCATCTTGCTTGGCTCATTATTTTTGCGATATTTCTGCGCTTTTGAGAAGTAAAAATTTTTGAAAACAATTAATTTTTATAAAGAGAAAAAAGTTTTCATAATATTAACAAATATTCACAAATGAAAAGTTAATTCCTCATTAATCAAAAACTTTTCCTGCGCATTGTAAGCGCTTACAGCTTAATTGCATAGTAGTAATTGCTTGGCAATATTCTAGATTTTATGCATTATGAATGATACAAAGCAGATTGCCCATTATTTTTAGATATAACATTTCATAATTCACTCACTCGTCACTCTTTCTTATTTCGCTCTTCTGCTCAACGTACACTCTATCGCTTAAAAAGTGTTTTGGCACTTCGTTTCCTTCAGATGCTAAGTTTTCACAATTGTAAGTTGAGCACAGCTTTACAGTGTGTGCATTGTGAAGAAGCCGAGTACATTCAATCTGCTTTTAATTGAACTGAAGCTTCGTTTTAAAATTAATTAAAAGATAAGCGTAAAATATAAAATTTTTTAAACGAGACGACAAAAATGAATTTAATGAAGGTAACTTTACTTTATTATTAAATAAACTATAAGGCAAATATGGTTTTTAATGTAAAATCACATTTTTCTACTGATTCTTAAGATCGAACTTGCGGACAAATTTTTAGTCGATAACTAAAAATGTTTTCACATAATGTTAACATTAAAAAAATAAATAGAGATTCATTCAAATTAAGCTAAAAAAATAAAGAATTGGTGCTAAAATAAAGTCATTATGCATTGAGATTCACCACATTAGAGAATTTAAAGTGCTCATGATGGCCAACTCACAATTGAAAACAAAGTATTTGTCGTTTCAAAACGAATTTCAAAGAAACGGCAAAATTTGTGCTAAACTTTTCGCGTAATATTCAGGAACGCACAATTGATCTTCAGATTTATCGCTTCGAGCGAAATCGATCATTTCTTCGAATGTTCCGATACCAGTTTGAACGTGAAAAGTTTTCAAGCCATTGTTGTGACCAAATACCATATCCGTAGTCAAGCGGTCGCCGATCATGACCGTTCGTTTTGGATCGATTTCGGGATGAATGTAGCGAATACAATCGAAAAAGAATGTTCCAGGTTTTCCGAGAGAAATAGACTCTCTGCCGGTAACTGTTTCGATCGCAGAAACCAAAGCTCCCGGTCCCGGCACGACCACTTCTGGTTTCGAGCTCGGATACGTTTCGTCTCGGTTCGTTGCAATGAACAGGCATTTAGGGTTTTTAACATAACTGCAAGCTTTTGCCAATTTGGGAAAGCTCAGCTGGTTATCAAAGCCAACAGCGACTGCTTTCACGTTAGGATCGAGATCGAAATCGGCCATTCCTGGACTCCAGTTGCTCGGAGTTTCGTCAGGACCAACGCCAAAACTTTCGATATGCACTTTCGCGAGTTCTTTCGCTATTCCGCTCGATCCAAGAATGTAAACTTTGCCGCTAAATTTAATCATTTGAAGATAAATAGCAGTGGTATACGATGAAGGAAACAATTCCTTCAGATTCGCAACAAATCCAAATGTTTTCAATTTATTGAGGAACTCCTCCCTTGTCTTCGTACTGTTGTTGGTCGCGAAAATTATCTTTTTTCCTAAGCTTCTAAGCTTGTTCAGAGTTTGTGGCGCGCCAGGAATCACGTCTTTGTCGATCCATAATACTCCGTCGCAATCGCATATAATGTAGTCGAATCGGTTCACGAAATCTTCTACTGCTTTCCGGTCGTTTAAATCGATAATATTTGACGGTTTCATTCTCACCAAAATACACCGAAGTCACTCTTGACGCGGAAAGGTGAAAAGACAATTGAGTGCCAATTTACTTTTTGACAGTGTGCTTTATATGAAAATTTGTTCTAAATCGAGTTCTAATTTTATAAACGCGTCCTTAGAATGACAAGCAGCCGGCGTTTCACGTGTTTGCCAAAAAGCAGACTCAGAGGTATTGACGCAACCAAACGTCATTGCAATTCGATCCAAAATGGTTTAGAACACGCGTTCACTTTATGCACACCTCGTGCATAAACATTTTTTTAACACTTTGCTTTGATACTTTTAGAAACTCGTGTTTTGCACATGATAATTTTCGTGTTATGCTAATCAGATGCTAAACTCTAGTCATTTTATTTTACCTGTGAAATAATATTAAAAACACGCTGAGATCGCAATCTTACAATTACTTTAATCATATTTTGAGACATGAATCGTATTGATAAATATTCAATTCATTCAAGTAATTAATGAAATTGCTTAAAATTTAATTTCTTATCGGTGCTTAAAAGCATGCAAAAATTTTCTTTTTGATAGAAAATCTTTCTTTTTACATAGAAATAGAGTTTGTTTTATAATGAAGTTGCATTTGAAAAGTTTTTTATTTTCGACAGATGCATCATTCTGAATATCAATAGCGCAATTCTGCAAAAATTTAAAATTTAAATTTGTGTTCTTCTAGATAAGGTTTCTAGTTCGTTTTCGATTCGTTTGTAAAAAATCATCCTCCTGCTTGCTTGCACTTCTCCAAAACGTTTTGCGATAATTTACATAAAGATCTCATTTGGATAAGATATTTTCTTTACTATATAAATATTTGAAAATAAGATCTTGTCATTTTTACATGATTTATCTAACTAATCTGTGATAAAATGTGATATGGAGAAATTATTGTGACAGTTTCGACCATTACATTTGCAGCTAAATAAACAACCAACAACAGGACAAAAAAATGGACAAATGGAAATAAAATATGAAAGTAACGTTAGAGTATGGACCTTTTATAATCAAATCATTGTATAAATATATTAAGTGCTTAAAATTTGAACTGATATTATTTCTATAAATAGTAATTAAATCATATAATTAATGCGATAAACAAGTATTTTAAATTTCGAACTATCTGCAGGACGTGACAAAGATAATAAAGCAATATAACAGTAAAGCTCAGAACAATCTAATTAATGAAGAGTTATCGCTAATTGAGAAATTAACGATAAGTACAAAACAGTGTTGTATAAATTACAATTGTTATTAATTACTTTTCGATAACATCAAAAAAGTGAAGTAATCGTAATTGTATTTTAACAACATTTCATAAATAATTATGTTGAAATCTGCATTTGACATTATACCGAAAGCAAAAAGTCGATTTCTATTTTCACAGAACTATCAGATAATTTATTTTCCTATTCTCTCTCTCTCTCTCTCTCTCTCGCTTTATCATCTTTGCCTTGCATAATCGAAAAATAAACTCGAAAATCAAATTATCTAAAGAGAAATATCATCTATCTATTAATTGAAAATATGATCTCTCATAGTTTAAATATTTTTGCATCTAATATGATAAATTTCAATAAACCAAAAATCCTGAAAACATTTTTATAGGAGCAGAAAATTATTTTTCAAAAATCGATAAATAGAGTTAAGCTTTATGTTAAAGTTTTTTTATTATTTCATAAATCAAAGTTTAAAGTTACGTATAAAGTTTCGTAATTTTGGCAGAGTACGAGTTAAGCTTTTTCATAATTACATTGAGGAATTTTTGCTATTGTTTAAAATTCTTTTATTCAATTAAACATCAATAAAACAGAAATTTTTCAATAAAAAAGTTTTTACTTTAAATCATTTCGATGAGGCTTAAAAACGAGAAATAATCTGCCACAAATACTTTTCACTTTCATTTCTTTGAAGAATTGGCAAAGCAACAAGAAAACAATTCTCGCAATTAGAATAAGCAAAAAATTATAACAATTCATGAAGAGAAATTAACACAGTTTTTTTGCAATTTTTAATGAAAAAGCCATTTTTACGTTCAAACTCATTGCTAAATCTTTGCTTTATCTTCGCTTTGAAATTGTTTTTATTTTTAGCTTGTCGAATTTCGACTTTTATCGATTTCATTTCTGCAGCAACTGAAGTTTGAAATGAGAAGAAAACTTTTCGAAAAAAAATTGTACAACACAATGTTCTAAGGAATGTAATGAAGGTGTAAAGTTACATTTTCAGAGCTCTTCAAACATAACTTACAATTTATAAGCTTTCGAAGTAAAGACAGCTTTTCGGCAAGATTAATCTTCAATTTTATCTTTTTGCTTTCGTTGACTATACTTGTAAAATGTAAAATTCTTACCTAGGAAAAGCGAAAACTCAGAAACTCTGAATTTTATTTTGTACTTCAAGCTTAAAAAAAAGTTCATCGATTTTTGATTCTGTTAATTGCGATGTTTATATAAATAGACACGAATCAAGCGATGCGCAGCATTTTACTTTGTCATTTTTTTCGCATTGTTTTAATGCTTTCTTAGATAGTTTGCTTTTTACTCAGCAAATAATTGCTTGCTCATCTTTATTTAATCATTTCGCGAAAAGCTTATAGCTTTCATTATATTTCATCCTACTTTATGGTTTTCCATTTTGTAAACTATTTCATTAAGATAGAAATGCTTTTTTCGTAAACATCTTTTTTATCTCGAATTTCGTTTCTCATTCGTTTTCGTTCTAATTACAGTGCTTTGATCGATATTTTTTACTTTACAAAATAATCTTCTTAGATCGAATTAGAAATTGTCGAATAGTTTTCTCTTTTCTCATTTTTTCCTTTTTCATTTGAAAAAACATTTAATTTATGAGTAAATAAATAAACTTTATTTCTGCTTATAACCAAAGAAAAATTAAATAAAGTATAAGCTGAATAAAGTTAAAGCTGAAATAATCATTTTAAGTTTTTTTCTTCAAAACTTTATAATACATTAATTTAAAATAAATTAAATTATTTTTCATCATGAACTTTCATAAAAATTTCTAATATCCATAATAAGCATATCTAAGTGCATAAAAGTATGACTACAATAGTTTTTTATTTATTGTTGAAATAAGAAGGAGCTATCAACATAATTAAAATTTTAA
>NCKU01003470.1:0-14995 GCA_003675995.1 Dinothrombium tinctorium | reverse complement strand
TCTAATCCAATGCTTTACTTCAACATCTTCTGTATGAACATCGAAACCTTTTTCCGCGAGTTGCTGTACAATGTAATCGATGGAGGCTTCTAACTCGTTCGTGCCTGAGAATCGAGGCCCAAATTTGTCAATTAATTTTGCTAGTTCGTTGTAAGTGACTCCTGTTTCATTTTCCAGTACATAATCAATGATTTTATTCACTACTTTAGATTTGCTTTTTACTTCTTCGCGATTATATTTTACTCGTTCACAATCTAATTGTTCAATTCCATTTATAAATTTAAGAATTATTAAGTTTAGAGTAAAAACGATTCCAAAAATATAATAAATTGCTCTCATCTTCATTTCACTTTTAAATGAAGTGAATAAATTTATTATAAAAGGATTTATCTGACAATAATATAAATGCGAAACCGTTTAAAATAAACTTATTCCATTCGTCTCGAACGTGTGTTCCAGGCTAACATTTACATTTATGTTAAATGTAACAAATGTTTTTATTTTTCATATTCATTAATGATGTTTTGACATAAGCATGTGTATTCAACTCATTCAAACTCCGAGACTAGCTTTCGCAATTAATTTTCTGCTTTAGGAATAAGAGTTGGCGTTTTCTAAGCAAAACCATTGCATGCAGATCAAGGTTGTTCAATTAATCATAATATTAATTAATTTTGAGTTGGCACCTTTCACAGCGGTTATGCAACACAGTATGTTACAAATGTGTTCCTTCCAGCATCAAAACATGCAATTATGCAATTTTTCACATTTTAACAACTTTTTTAATTATTTCTATGGACATTTATGATATGATGATATAAAAACGTGTTATGAAGTTTTTCTAAGGTCTCGTTGAAAAATTATTTTTTTGTCGCTTCCGAATTCGCTTATTTTAATGGAATTAGAAAATACTCGAGTGCGAAAATCGTAGCCGTTTTTCGTTGAGCGATTGTGCAAGTATTTTGAGAAGGGTCAACAGAGAAATAGCGTACAATAATCGCTATCAATAAACAAGAGTTTATTTTAAGTCTTAAATTTGTTATAATAAAATTTAAAGTTTTAATGATATTTTAACATTTAAAATGATAAGATTAAACATTATCTTCAAAAAACCTACCTTAACTCAGCAGATAAAGGATAAAGTGCGCTTAAATTTTTTATTTGCTCCTTCGCTTCTGTAGAGAGAAAATTTTCACATCAATAAAGAATCCATTCTGAAATTAAAGGTTAGAAATAAGTTTATACGATCACATGTTAAAAATTTGCTTGTTATTTAACTTGGAAAGAATGAAGAAGAAAAAGAATCCTTCATCGCATGACATCAAGTTGAGGAAAACAATGGTGGCGTTTCAAAGAGCATGATTTTTTACGTTTGGTGCAATTATTTATGAATCAAATATCAAATTTGATATGAATAAGACTCTCCAAGTAGCGAAGGATCAAGCGCTGAAATCGATGAAAGCAATAACCTGCAATTCGAGTGCTGATACAATGGCAATCGAAGATCTACGTTCTTTGACCTCTGTACTGCTTTGTGAGCATCTATTGCTTTTATTTTATCAGATTTGAATGAATATTTATAAAATGAAATTGTCCTTCAAACTTAAATTATCTTAAGTTGAAAAGATTTTAAATGCTAAACTCAATAGTGAAAAATTCTGAAGATAAAATAATTTTAAAATTGAAAAACAATTCACGCAAACCTTTTGGTACTAGTGTGGCGGATTTTTTCCCACAAATCATATTTAAGCTACGCTAAACATTTGAGTTCTATTCAAATAATTTTCCATAAACAGTTTACATTAGACTATTTACACTTATTCATTTTTATTGTTTCGCGAGAATACACTCCGACCAATGCAAACTCAGAATGTGAGAGAGCAATTATGCAACCCTCACATAAAATGACTTGATAGCAATTTTAAAAAAATTTTGACAGAAAGTCGGTTTTGAAACTTGGTATATCACAAATTAGGCAATCATTTTATGAACAATGGAATTGTTTTAAATTGTTATTATGAAAAAAATGTTCTTTTCGGACTGTTCTCCACATTTTAAATAACAAAGTGAAAGAATGAAGAATACACAATTTAAGCTCTTGAAATTATAAAAAACCATAAAATCATAAAGCCTATTTTACATTAATTATAATGTCGATTTTGGTCTCAATTTAGTTTTAATTTTTACCGTATTTTCTCACAATAATCGACATGCCAGTTTGTCCTGAAATTCGATTTTTTTTTTGCGTCTCAAATTGTTTTATTTTAAAACGGTATGCCTTCATTGTTAATATGCCTTTAAACTGAATCTTTTGAAATATATTTTTAAATTTAATTTCGCCACAAACTTTGATTAAATTTTTTATCTCATTTCAAAAAGAACTTCTTAGAAAACACTTTTGGCTTCTTGTTTCTTGAATCGCTAAGTCGGCATGTTTTTATACATCGAATTGATCGCTATACCCCATTTAGTAAGAGAATACGGTACAACTTTTTCATTTTTTCAAAATGTAATTTTTTAAATATTTTGTTTTCTGTTTTCGAGTGCTGTTCACTTAGGAAAAGTGTGCACTTTGGTCACGCAAAAATGTTTTCTACATTCTCTATAGCTAGTTACCTTTATTTTTAATGAAAAATGTGTACTTTTTTGGATAAGAAATCCTCGTTTTTAATGTTATCGATTTGTTGCTTCAATTTTATAATTTCATAACTAACATAATTTTATAAAGAACATTTGAAAGTGCTAACAAACTGTTAAATGCTAAAATAAAAAATAAGAGCGATGAAAATTTGAATTAGCAAAAGAACCAAGCATCAATTAGAATGATCAAAACTATTCACTTAAGGAACAGGATTCGATGCGAAAAGCGAATAGATGTTTGCTAATAAATTTGAACGTTTGTTTGCATTTCTCGTCTAAGAAACATTTTTTATAAAATTATTTCACAAGGTGACACTTCGAAGATCAAAACCCACTTTCTGTTAAATTTTTTTTTAATAGCTATCAAATACAACTTTTTCATTTTTTCAAAATTGAAATTAGAATTTGAATATTTTAATGCACACTTTTTCATCACATCTCAAACATGAATTTCATAATTAATTTGCAATAGTCCCTTTAGTTAGTCCCTTCTTTAAAGAACCACTCCTAATCAATGGCGAAATCAATTTATTGACATTTAATAAACATTTTTTGTTAATTTTTGGAATTTGTTAAGAATCTGCCAATTGAAGAGTAACATTTTATATATTTTATAAGAGCTTTACAAGATGCAAATCAGATGAAATGATCAAGAAAGTGAAATCAATAAAATGAAATGCTTTGGAGAACCCAGGATTGAAAGTTTGAGAAAAATATTCAACCATTCATAGCAACAATTTACGCAGCACAGAGGTGAATGTTAAAATAAATTAATCGCGTTGACACAAGTTAAATTAATTCTCAAAAAAATGGATGAAGAGCAAAAAATTAAACAACGAAGCTTTTTTGGTACAGCGCCATTCATTTCGAAGTTATTTTTTGGTAAGTGTTTTACTTTGAACTCGTTTGAACAATAGTTTCATTAAAAAATAAATGTCTATAGGTGGTCAGTAAAGTTTTTCTTCAACGGCTATCGTCGAGAATTAAACTCAAATGATTAATAGAATAGAATAGAGGCAGTGAGAAGGAAGAAGCGAAATATGTATTTGAAAAATTGCTACAGTGAGCATTTTTCTCAATCACAGTTATAATCTCTTCGTTTTAGAAACTAGAAAGATGAATTATTAAAAACGAACGAAAAAAGAAGTAAACAGAGAGTAATACGAGCTGTCTTACGAGCATATAAAATCGAATCCTTGTGTTTAATATTAATGAATTTATGCGCCGTAAGTTTTTATTTGAATTTCTCGTCAGTTTCTCTTTAAAAATTTTTTTCTCAGGAAACGATTTCAATGTCACAATCGTTATTGATGGCAATTAATGTGCGCTATTTCTCTGTTGATCGTTCTAAAATTCTGTGACTCGAGAAGAAGCTTAAATATCTGGCATCAATTTGTGTTTTTCGCTTGTTTAGAGTTATTGTAATCATCACTTCTTTCTTCATTCTCAAAGAATAGCAATAAGAGTAAAAACTACTCTTTCGATTCTTATTTTTGAAACAGTTAACACATTAATCAGCTTTAAAATTTGAATTTTGAATGATTTTTTGCTAAGTTTTAAATATGAAGAGTTTCAAAAATGCTCAGAAAAAAATGTTGCTTATACAATTTTTATTGCATAGCAAAAAAATCAAATTGCAAAAATTTATTGCATTGCAAATTGCAAAAAAAACCTTCTCTTAAAATTAAAATCTTAATCTTAAAATTCTGAGCCTTTTTTAACCCTACATATTTAAAACTTAGCAAAAATTCATCCAAATTTTCAATAATTATAAAGACCAGTGTGGAAAGGCCAATGATAGTGACCAGCAAGAAATATCTCTACGTTATTGATATAATCAACGAGAGTGCGATTTACTTCTTTCTGATTCGTAATGTGGCTTTTTAACAACCGAAACGCTGCAATGTGGTCTCGAAGACAAGCGGCAGCTTTCTCAAACAACTTTCTTTCATGTTTAATATTGCTTTCTTCTCTCATTGCAGTAACCAAATTCAGACACTTTTTATCGATATCTTTTTTGAATCCGATTATATCATTTGTTAATTGTAATATCATGTCCACTTCATTTTGGACTCGTATAAATAATCCAAGAGCTTTTAACTCAAACGGTACGATTTGATTTGTCGTATTCAAGAATGTAACAACATAATTCCGATCCATTGACCATTTTTCGAACAACATCATATTCTGCGAATGTAGACAATTTGTCTTGTTTTCGAAAAACTTAATTGTAAACAGTGATCTCTAAAAATTCTTTAAGCAAACGAAGAAAGTGTTCTTTGAAGAACAATGGCGAATTTTTAGATATACGTTGCCAGACATCGCCAATATTGGAGGAGAGCCATCATCTGTGCTGACAATTCTATTTTCATAAGCAATTTTTTAAAACACAATACATGTACGACCGTTTCAAAATAAAATGTTTCGATTATCGAAAAGTAAGCTCAACTGCAAAGCATCACCAATAATTGAGCGTCTTGTAAAAGTTGCTTTGCAGTTAAGCTCACTTTCGATAATCGAAACATTTTATTTTGAATCGGGAGTACTTTTGGTATTCTTCTCTCTCGAGCTTTTCCGAAATTCATCGTAAAAAAATAACCAAACACTAAATTCGTTCATATCGATAACTCTTTCTTTGATTCCAGTTGGATACGCAAAAACGCACCACATTGTCATTCTATGTTTTTCATATTTTTGTTTACGTTTTTCGCCTTCATCACCCTCTAAGCACTTATGACGAGTAAAGAAATCGCAACAGCTATGCTCAATTTCCTTCCAATCTGGATGAATCATCTTCGGTCCAAAATAAGGTATCAGCTCCTTGTACCAAGTATGCCATTCCATTTTTTCAAATTTTAAAATTAATCACGTGCTTGTTAAAGCGGAAAATCTAATAGAAATTGAAAAGAATTATTTTTCTACAGTAAAGCAATTCTTTACAAATTTAACAACTCATTGCACAAAAAAATTTGCATCAGTTTTAAATACTATTTGAAAAAGTGATTTCTGTCTGTTTACTAAGTAAATGATTGGTTAGATATAAATATATCTTTGAAAAATATCGAAAACATTTACACCCTTCATTATGAGTTCAATGCAATGTATTCAGCAAGAATTTTGAGATAAAAATTTTTTTATTCTTTTAATTCATGGAAATTGTTCATGGTCGTGCTCCTTATTCGTTGCCATGCAATTTTTTTCACTTATCAATTTGCAAATTTTATTGATTGATTCGATCTACTTAAAGAATATTTGTAAATTGATACAATTATTTGCAATTATTTGCAAATTTTGTTTACTCGATTTTATTTCTTTACATCTTACATTTCTGTTCATCTCCTTAAAAATGCATTTTATCAAAAATTTCGTCTCATCTTTTGCTGTTTCTGGGCTGGTGGTAAAGTTGTTTAATTGTTAAATTGATTGAAGTTTTAATTAATTGAATTGAATTGAAATTTTATTTGAGCTTTTGATTGCTCAGGTTGATTTGAAAGATACAACCTTTGTTAATTTTAATTACAAGTAGTTATTTAAAATCCTGAAAAATATTTCTTGCACTTTTTAATAAATTTGCTATAATTTGTTTCACTTCTTATATTGAGAGGGAATTCATTAAAAAATTTAGAACCAAACACGAAAATACTTTTTTCACTAACTTGTATTCTGTGTTATTGTGTTAAAAAACCATTTTCAAAACTTTTCAGCCGCATTTACTAACTTTATTTTTTATTACTTATTTTTGACAAATCACTGTTTCATTAACTTTTTGCTTACTAAAATCAATCTAAATTTTATAGTCGAACTTCCTTGAGACTCTATATTAATGTCTATAGAATTTTTGCGGTTTTATAAAAATTGCGATAAGCAACATTTATTCTGAGGCTTTTTGAAACCTTACATATTTAAAACTTAACAAAAAATTCATTTAAAATTCATTTATTGAGCTTGTAATTTTCGACATAAAATGCTTTTTCACCTGAAACAAAGTTAATTAAAATAATTTTTTAAACAAACTTTGAAATAAATGAAAAATCACTTCATTTTTAAAATACTCGCCTCGAATTTCAAATATTAACACTCCGTTTCGTTCAGTTGTTATTCAAGCAAACTAGAAAACTGTTTTCTCAATGCAAAATTTGCTTATTGTTTGATTTCACTTTTTGCCTCTTCTTAATTCAACATTTATTTCCGTGCTTTCACTTAAAAGCTGAGTACTTTTATTCATCGCCGAAATTCGCTTCAGTCGCTTAATTTCTTGACGTGTTGTACGTTTGAAAAATCCAAACTTTGTTTCAACGAAACAATGAAAACAACATTTTTAATAAACTGAGAACAACTTCTTTTCACTTACCTTAAAAAGCACAAATAGTATTGTGACTAATATGAGCACTCCGATTATACAACTTGTGATCGAAATCCAAAGAGAAACTGCTTTCTGAACTGGAATCTTTTCGAATAACAATTCAATACTTGTTTCACTTAAATTTGATAAAATCGGAGGATTGATTAAATTTGCAGTGATGTCAGTTGAGAAGAGTATGAAATCAAAAGTTGATTCAAATTCAGATTCGATTGCACTTAAATTTAATGCTGATAATATTTCAATTACAGCTAATTGTGGACCACTTTCCATTGGACCTAAAGAGCAAGTAATAGAATTGCATTCTACTGTGAGACAATTCTAAATTTAAAAAATTAATTAAGCCTGTTGTTAGCGCTTTAAATTTTGACTTTACCAATTTTAAAATTGATTTTTCATTGAAAAAAGCAAAAATTGAATTTTCGGTTTGCATTGTTTCTCTCTTAATAAGTTTGTGTTTATATTTGAAATCAGTTGCCCTTTCCTTGCGACCTTTGGACTCAAGAAGCTCATCTTCTTCGGGAATGAGTGGAAGCTCTGTATCATCAAAATCACACTTGATTTGTGTTTTTTCACTCGGCTGAAGAAAAATCAAATCAAGTGTAATAGAATTAAAATGAAAGTGGTCAAACCTTATTTCTGAGACTGATTTCAGGCTTATAAGAAAATGTTTTAGTTCTCAAAGAAGCCGGTATTTTAATTTTGAGTTGAATTTCTTCGACCGAACTGTAATTCTCTTTTAAAATCTGGACCATCGAAGAAAATAAAAGATGATCAACTGCGCGAGTTTCACGACCGTCAAAAAGAATGGCGTTTCTTTCTTGTACTCTGAAAGGAAAAATAATTTGAAGTCAAAGTTAACAAAGAAACTGCCTTTTGTGCCCGATCGCGATTCCAATGAAACTTAGGTTGCAGATAAAACTTGCTGTTTATAGTAAGAATTACTCCTATCATATGTGCGAATTTTGCGCGTGCAAACTTTAAGTCTATGGCGAAATTTTTTGTTTTTTCGATTGTGGGTGTGAATCTCAATTGATTTTCACCCGGTTTGTTTTAAATAAAAGTACTATTTTACTGCTATATTATGAAAAATGTCTGATAATTCTGTATCAAAGCACTAAAGGATTGCTTTTAAGATGTTTCAACATAAATAATTATAGAAATAAAAATAACATCGAGCACTTAATGAGTTTTAATACTTAAAACAAACCGGATGAAAATCGGTTGAGATTTAGAGCCATTATAAAAAAACAAAAATTTTCGCTCTAGACTTAATGTTAAAATTTGCACACGAACAACTTACTTCACGCACAAAATTCGCACCTATGATGGGAGTAATTCTTACTATAAACAGCAAGTTTTATCTGCATACATTCTTCAATGAAATCGCTATCAGGTACAAAAAGCAGTTTCCTTGTAAGAGAAAGTGAAAATTGGATACTTTTCCAATCGAAGTGATGCATATCTTTTGATATCGATAGTTAAGCTTTGATTGAGTTTCGATTCACTTTTTTCAGTTAATTCACTGATTGTAGTAACATTTGCTTCAAAATGAATTCGATTTACATAAGAATCTATTGCGTTCACATCGAACAATAAACTTATGACTTTCAAAGTGTTTTCTTCAAATGGATCGCCAAGATTACAATTTATCTCCAGGTCATCATTCAAATGATCGGATTTACATTTAACGTCCAATTTGACCAAGTTAATCGCTGGAACAACTTTGATCTTTAATTTAGTTAAATATGCATTCTCTCCTTCATTTTTGATTAGCACAGACAGTTCTATTTCTTTATTCAATCCTTCTACAACTTCTGAAACATCTGTTGTCACATTCATTTCAAGATGGGCAACGCAGAGTTTATCGCTTCCACATCCTGTCAAAAAGTCTAATTGTTTTGAAGATGATGGTTGATCCAGCAAAATAGCACAGTGCTTGCAAAATTCATTTTCTTTATTTAAGTGCGACAAGTTTGACGATAAACTCATTTCTAAGGGAGTAACTTTGTCTTCTAAATATTTCTATTTAAATTAATAAATTAGATTATTTGTCTAATTAAGTGAAAACGGCTTACATTGAAGTAAATAGTTAGGGGAGAAAAACACTTGAGCTCGTTTGAGGGGATCAAAACATTTTTTTCAAATTCATGAGTTTTCTTATTTCCGATCATTGTAAAGCATCGCTGTTTCTTTGTGTCGATTTCAAACTGAAGCAAAATGTTTTGCACATCTGGTAAGTGATGACCAGAAAACAAAACGCAAAACATAATGTCGAAGCAAACGGTTGCTTCATTTTGTATCGTACAGTTTGAATCTTTCAGATCAATTTGTGCGATTTCTTCATTAGAATTGTGATGCAATAAATTCATTTCAAGCTTTAAAGACGCTATTGGCTTCGCCCTGTTTTTAATTCACGTTATCCTCATTCGTTCTCCTTTATTTGAACACCACTGACCTGAGTAAAATTGCTTTATTCGACATATAAGAGCCTACAAAAAGATCTGGATAATTATTATTATCAATGTCCACTCCACCGTTTACGATGAACCCGAAACCACGAAGATTTAAAGATGACAAATGGTCAGCAGCAGATATGCGCTATAATAAGTAAAGTTGAACAAATTGCCTGAGAATATAGACAAGAACCTTACCTGTACAAAATGTTTACTGAGGCCGCTTGGCTGACCAAGATATAAGTAGATTGCTCCTTGACCACCATCCTCGTAAGGAGCGCCAATCGCAATATCTTTTAAGGTAGAAAAGCAGATATGAAAAGTGATGCCATGTGAGCAGCTAATTTGTAGCACCTTCAAAATTATCGAAATTAACGTCGCCAACAGAGGTTATTGAGCTTCCGAATCTGGCACCAATGTTGGTTAGTAAACTGATTGTTTGTGAATGCTCTAATCTCTACACAAAAGAATCTATGAAACACATTAAATACAAACTTCCTACCTCTCCATTACTCATGTATACAAAAATACGCCCGCAATCACCGTATTCATTCATTGATGGAGAATAGAAAGGAGCACCAACTATAAGATCACTGTATCCATCGTGATTTATATCAATGGCGACAAGTGAAGCTCCATAATATTCACCAAATTGTTCTCCATTTAGCATTAGTGGTTGCCTCAAAGCATGCACTAAATTATGACTCGCTTCAAGAGATTTTTCAAGTCGATCTGACTCCGTTTTGAATATATAAACCTGTTAAATGCAATAGTTTCAATACAAGTCCTAAATATTTCAAACCAACACAGCCGGTATCTTGGCATCTTGGAGCTCCTGCTGCAATGTAAATTCTTTTATCCGAGAAAAATTTACCGATGCCCACAGAGTAACCCATGTAACTATCTTCTTCACTCTTCTTTGCGTAGAATATAAGCGTATTTTCATAATCATTATTTAAATAAACGACGACGGCGCCTCTAAAGTTATAAAATCCTGGTGCTCCGAATGCGACTACAGATTCACGCTAGCATAAAAGAAACGGTAAAAAACGAAGATTTGCTATTGGACATACGTAAATAGCTGTCGAGAATCCCGACATCGCATGCGAGTAATAACATTTTTTATTTTCTCTTTGATAGTCTAAATTTAAAAAATGAATTATAAAAATTTTCAAGAAAATAAAATACTTGGATTTTGAAATGGCGAAAGTCGGATTTGTTGTTTGTTGTAAGTCAAATAACACAGTCCTGACGGATTTACTCGTCTGTGCGAATCAATGTTAGTCCACCGCGGAGCGCAGAGTAACGTATGCTTCGACATCGAGGCAATCGAGGCGCCCAAACACATGTTTTCAGTTGTTTCTAGTAATTCAACATTTCAATTCAATCTCTGAAATGAAAATGTTGAATCAAACCTTCAAAATTGACTTCTGTGCACTGCTTTGTTTCATTAAGAACATCACATTTGAAAACAGCTCCTCTTTGTATTGAGACATTGAATTTGGGAGCACCAATTAAAAATCTTACACGAGAAGCAATTTTTAAGCAATTAATTATTCAAAAATCATTTATTAATATTTCAATCGAAAATACTTTCGCTTACTTTATTCTCGTTGAACTCCCGTCGATCGCAACCGATGCTCCGAAATTTGAATGCGAATTTGAGGTTTCATTGAAAACGATTGGATGATTGAAATCGATGTTGAATGATGAGATTAAAGTGAGTGAGTGAAGTGTGAAGAGAGAAATGAGCAAGAGAAGCATGTCTAATTCATTACGCGAAAAAGCGAAAATGAAAACGAATTAAGCTCGTGTTGAGTGCTGTTTTAGTAAACGGATGTGTAACGCAAAGAAATCAACAGCGGATATGTTCTCATGAGATGAAATCATTGTGTTTTGAAAATTGCTTTCACTTTTCACCTTTTTTATTTTAAGTTCAAATGCTTCGAGATGCTTTTTTACGCGATGTGTCGAGATGTGAAAAGATGAAAACTATCGCAATCGTACATTTTCAAACAAACGATTTGCTTTGTGAAAGTGATAGTCAACAGATTCCATCCTTTTACCCTATAATTGAAAATTTTTTTGTTCCTGTCTTCTGTTTTCTGACAAGCGTTACATAATATGAATAAAACAAAGGGTTTCTTTGAAATAAGTTGACAATAAAAAATGTTGTTTCATTTTCAAACAGACAGGATTAGCGTTGTTTTCAGTTGTTTCACAGCATGAGTTAAAAATTTTTCGTTCACTCTGTGTATTAAGGATCACAAGATTATGAAATAATTAATTGTCACAATTTACTTATTATATTAACAAAATTTTGAGTTTTTTTTAACATTTGAGTACCAAACGAAATTGAATGAATACACAAGATTAGTTTTTCTTGCAAGAACGGGTTTCAGTTTCTGATTTTATTTTATTTATTTAATTTTATTTTTATTATATATTTTTGCTTTGAAATAAATAATGAATGTGGTAATTATATTTAAACAGCGTAATCAAAAAATCAATTAAGTTTTTAGGTTGACGATTGTTTAATTTATTAATAAACTTTAATGCATTCAGCTATGGAAATCGATGCACTTTTTTGGCATTTTAATATTATTTCATAAGCTGTGTCTAGTCGTTTAATTGAGTCAAATTATTTTAAAATTTTTCGGTAGTTTGTAATTAGTCTTTTCAAATAGAATAGCGAACCGAACGCCCCGCCGATCTTGCTGCTTTCTCAGCAGAGACACAAAACTAAAAGCGCATTTACCTATGAAGAAGTTTAGCACATAAAATCGTACAAGTTCGCTGAACGACAATCATTTATTTCCGGGATTTATCGCCGATCACTTTGCTTACATTTATATTTCTCTTCTTCCTTTGTTTTAAATAAATGCTCAATTTACTATGAAAATGCAAATTTTATAAATTAAAAAAATGAAATTTTTTATATTTTAAAAGTATTTAAATCAAGGAAACAGCTAATTATTTAAGTTTACGAATTTTTAATTGACTTATGATGATTCTTTTTTAAAATTTAACTTGAAGCATTTTTTCAATTTATACTAAAATTTTTATTTTCGCATAAGCTTATATTTCTTTATTATTACATTGTGACTTTCTACGTATCTTACGAAGTCAACGTTAACATTCAAATTTTTTAAATAACCAGAAAGAATGGAGTTCAAACTAACATAATAAAATTAATTTTAAAATGTTTATCATAATTTTTATTTTATTTTCAGTTTTCAGTTAGCAAAAATGTGAATCAATCATTCTGAAGCACAAATTCACTCAATTCTGTTTTAACTGTAAAGCAAAATTTTTATTTGTAATTTATTCACCATTAACAATCTCAGATTCAAAGAAGCTTAAATTACAATAAAAAGTGTTGTTCATAGTTAGTGATTTGAATGTGGTGAACTTTTGTGCATTAGAGTGTACAACAGAAGAAAAGCTTCAAACATCTGAGAAACAATTTTGAAAAACAATTTATCATCAGAATGTAATGACTTTACTGAAAAAAGAGGCGTCACTTATAGACATTTCAACTTCATTTCATTTGCATAGTTTTCCTTCAGTGTTAATCATAGTTTTGCTTTTGAAATTTGTGATATCAGATTCTATTGAAAAGATGAGGTGCAAAGTATCGTGTCAGTGACTGTGTTAATATTCATTGATGCTTTGGCAGTCAATAAATTGCAATTAAATGTCAGGCAAAATGATTCACGATTATGGATCGTGTACAAACAATGGTAATGTCAATTTTGAAAGTTAAAAACAAAACTAAAAAATTTCCTAAGAGATAAACATTTAACAAAGAATAGGAAAGATTTAAGTACACAAGCGACCACATTAATATATTATCTTATCTATTGAAAATTCAAGTTTTTAAATGGAAAAGATAATATAAGAATTTGGCTACGAGTGAAGATATTTACAATTTATAACACTTCTGTTGGCTTGATTATTGCTTATCACTTTGGTGGCCTAGTCAAAAAAATGATAGCGTAAAACTATGACAATTACAAACAAGGGATAAGAGAAATTGAGTTGAATGCTGAAAACATGCCAAAAGTTCGGTCGAAGTATAGGAAACAGAGCCCCTCACAATTATTCGAAAGGTTCCTTATCAGGGTAGTGTCATGCGTAGAGCTCATTTTTGAAGGTTTTAGTTGCCTAAAAACTAACCATTCTCGAGATATGGACTATATTCTAAAAATTCAATTTTTGGCCTAATTTTGTTCAAATATTATTTTAAATGTTCACCAGTATATAGCTAAAGTTAATTTAACACAAAGAATCCATTTTTGAAGGACTCAAGCTCGGCAACAAACTGTTCTTAAGATGTAGTCCTAATTTTAAAATTTTAAAATTGCGATTTTTTGCAATAGACTCAATGTATAATGTAGGTTGCAAACTAATAAGCACCTTCAAGGGCAAAAAATGCATCTTTGATGGGGTAATTCTTAATGCATTTATAAAGATCTATGTATATAGTAAACTTAATTGAAATCGTGATCAGCCCAAAAAATCAGTTTACTTGCAAGTCGTAATGAAGAGGTGTGAAAGAGTGAAACCACCTAAGTTAAATATTACATTCGCTCTCTATGATCTTCTTGCTTAAATATTTTATTTAAATTTTTTAACAAACGAAGATTATTAGAGAAAACAAGATAATATTAACTTCCTATGTGTATTAAGAATTAACCCATCATAGGTGCATTTTTTGTCCTAGAAGGTGCTTATTAGCTTGCAAACTTAATTATACATTAAATCTATTGCAAAAAAATCGCAATTTTAAAATAAGGACTACATCTTAAGAACGGTTCGTTGCCGAGTTTGAGTCCTTCAAAAATGGATTCTTTGTGTTAAATTAACTTTAGCTATGTACAGGTGAACATTTAAAATAATATTTGAACAAAATTAGACCAAAATTGCATTTTTGAATTTTTAGAACGTAGCCCATATCTCGAGAATGGTTAGTTTTTAGGCAACTAAAACCTTCAAAAATGAACTCTTCGCATGACACTACCCTGATAAGGAACCTTTCGAATAATTGTAAGGGGACATTTTTTCCTATACTTCGACCAAAAGTTCCATTCAAAACTCCTTAATTTAGCAACTGTGGGATTTTGAGAAAGCGAAGTTTATGTTGGAATTATAGTGTTGAAAAATGATGATGACACACTTGGGAATGGTTTGTTATGCAAAAAATTTGTCATATTGTCGTGGAAATGAAATAAGTGTTAATGGTTTGTGCACCTATGATTTAAATGCTAGTAATTGTGGTTTAAAGGGTTCAACGGATAACTTGTTAAACTTGCGGGATCAGCTCAAAACGATGGTACGAGAAAAAAGGATTTAATGGTTCGAGATATATGGGACTAGACTGGACGCTCGATCAGCTTGCGAAAAGCTGGCAGGTTTTGGATCACAATTTTTATCCCGTTTTTACTCAAATGAGAATCATACCTTCAACATCGCATCATAAATCGACCTCTGATATTAAGCATTTGAAGCGGTTAAATATTGATCAAAGATTTAAAGA
>NCKU01003469.1:0-14997 GCA_003675995.1 Dinothrombium tinctorium | reverse complement strand
CATAAGCTAAAAATTGTGATGAATTCCCAGTGGCCTATTTTAGTTTAAGCAAGCAAATCAATTTTAAAAATTCACATAAAATACAATGATTTCAACATGTGCCACCTGCAAAATTCCAGCACATGCACTTATCAATAATTTTATTATGTAGTCAATCTCAATAAGAAATTTTTTGAATTTACATATCACCCTATTTCGGTATAAAAATCAAATTGCAAATTACAAATTCAGATCACTTTGTGGAGCACGAATAATGACATTGGCTAAATAACAATGTTGACTTCTGGATTTCTTCCATCACGCGCTATCGAGGTTCAAAGTTATTTTTTATTCATTGAGTCAATGGGAAAATTAATTTCAAAGAAAAAAATCATATAAACCCTTTGCACAACTTTTACTTTTTCCAATTTAATAGATTAGATATTAGTTGGGATATTTAAATTCAAAAAATTTCTTATTGAGATTGACTACATAATAAAATTATTGAAAGTGCATGTGCTGGAATTTTGCAGGTGGCACATATTGAAATCATTGTATTTTATGTGAATTTTTAAAATTAATTTGCTTGCTTAAACTAAAATAGGCCACTGGGAATTCATCACAATTTTTAGCTTATGTATGCTCTTATGTGATTTTAAAAAATGAGAGATTTGCACTTTCCCCCAAAGCTGTTTAAAATGCTAATGATCACTTTCACTTTCCCCATAGACATAATGTATAAGAATTTTTTATTTTAATTATCAACGCTTGCCACGTGCTTGCATGACAAGAACAAAAAAAGCACGTGTCAACTCTTTCAGATACTTTCATTTGGTACCATTTTCAACAAATTTCATTAACTTTTATTCATAAATTTGCTACAACTCCTCCTTTCTAACTTTTCTTCTTCTAGTGTTTTTATCGAAAAAATTGTTCAGAATTTCTGAATCAGAATTTAAAAAATTAAAACATCTTAAATACGCCTCACTAAGTTAAGGTGAATTTGAAAAGCTTTGAGAAAATTTTTTAAAGGTTACGAAAATTATGAACTTGACCGATTTTTGATTATTTTGAAAATATTCGCTAGAGATTTAAAAACAAATAATACGATGCCAACAATTGCTTTGATCAAAGCCAGAAAAGAATGCATTTATCACTCCATTATTTAGACGATTTTGATAAAGTTGACGTTTTTAACTTAATTTTTAGAATTAAGATAACCAATCAAATCGCTTATTAAATGAAGTAAATTAGAAAAATCAATTTGCATTAAGTGAAAAACAGTTTACACGTTTGTTATTTTGCAATTTCTTTAAATATTTTTATAATTTAAAAATTTTGTTAAGCGAATGAAGAATGTCTGTGGAGAAAATGATGAAAATTGTTTCTAAATCTTCTAATCTTATTCCTAATTATCTAATCTTAATCCTGCTTCCTTTCTCAAAATGATCACTTTTTTCTCCCGAATTTGAACACTCTAATGATAAATCAATCGAAATGTTTGAAGAGTAAGATAAGAAAAGCTGGAGAATTCTTAGACGTGAAGAAGTTAAGAATAGTCTCTTACTCTCTGTACTTCTTCAGCAAACTTGATAATTACTTCTTCATCGTTCAAACACAATTTTATGCTTTTAAACAAAAAAAAAGAACTTAGAAACTTGACTTATTTAAAAGTCCGTAAAAAATTATTAGCAATTGAAATTTGTGAAAGCTAAAGCTTTTAATTACATTGTTAATATTTTTCTTTACCATGAAACTCAATCGAAGCACAAACCTATCGAATGATAGATGTATTGCCGATCACTGCTTACGAAATCGAAATAGTCAATGCGCTCATTTCGCAAATTTGCATTGTCTCATTATTTTTGCAGATAAAATGAGTTCATTTTCTCAATTGAGAGTAAAACGCATTTCAATGCAAAAAACTTTTACAAATTTTGCTAGAAAATGATAAAATAACTCGCAATGTCAGTACTCTAAACGCTTACATTCTCTGTCGACATTCTTGCGCTTTTTATTCATTTATTTATTATTTTTATCTTTTATTTTAAAGACAAGTTTTGGCCAGAGAAACGCAAACTCAACATCGTTTTTTCATCCTTTCACGATTGTGTGTTGTTTGTTACGATTTCACTTAAGTTTTAAACTTGTTTTGTTTTCATTCGCATTTTTATTTGATTCTCTTATACTCAATTTTTGCGAGAAAGCGAAAGAAACAAATAAAAGAGCAGCGATTACATTTCTCTGATCCCATTCCGATAAATAGTTTGATCTCAAATGTAAACTCGAAATGGATTCTGACAGCAGGCGTTTTTAATTCGATTGCGACTATTTACTAAAAAAATATCGAAAATTGACAAAGGCAAACGTCAATAAGAAATGAGTTTCGCGCGAATGTTTACTCAATGCTCGTTTCAAACACGAGATAATTTGTTTCTGCTGTTACGTATGAAAAACATCTCATGACACTGAACAGCGAAAAGGATGTTTCGAACTGCGTCTTTGAAAGCTCGTTTTATCAACAACTTCTTATGCAAAGCTTGTCGTGTTTTTCTGCTGTTTTTTTAAAAACACTGATTACACCATAAACTACATACTCGATGTGAGCCCAGCGACATTTGTCACGTAATATTCCATTCATTACCACGTTCTAATGTTTGCGAGCTTTTCTGTCGAACACATTTTTGTTTTTGATCCAAGTATAAAAGAACAAACACACAGAATTAACTGCATAAAAGTTTTTTACTTTACTTTGGATGTCGGATGTGAAACGATGCTGTAAATCGTCATTTATCAAAAACTCCATTGCGTTTAACAATAACCACAAATTTTCGATAAAGACTATATAAAATTTTGAAAACAGAGCGAAACATCTTAAGAAAATCAATTTTCAGCCGCTATATTGTTTAGCAGAACAAAATGACGTCAAAAAAACACATCATTGCACATATGAAAATGAGAAATGCTTCGATTGTCTTATAAATACGGCGATAAATATTGATACAAACGCTAGCGATTTAAGCAGTGTTAATTGCGGTTCGACACGTTGAAAGCTTTCGTCTCTCCAAAGTAGGGCTTTATTTGTTGAAATATGTTTTTATGATAACCAAAATGATATATCTTATAAAGACCTGGTTTCGCAGTTTTTGGAATTTCCCAAATGATTGTCACCTGACTATGACCGAGGATACTGTTGGTTCTTTCCCAAATAAATTTCGTTTCCCAATTGGTATCAGTTGCTATTATTTGCCAATCAGAGTGAGTTTCGTCGAAATATTCAACAGTCAAAAAACTTTTCTCTGTCATCAAATTATTACGGGGATGTCCGGATATAAATTTTACAGTTACTGTTGAACCAACGGTGTAAAGCTCTTTTGCATTAAGTATGCAATCACCGAATTTATGGCCATAAGGTGCTGAGTCAAAAACGACGCCAGGTTTCAAACTAATTTGCTTCGAGAGCAAATTAGGTGGTGTCGGTCCAAGCTCAATCTCGGAGCCATTTAACAAGTTACGAGCTAATTTCATAAACTGTTGTATGTACGCATTTAAAGTATGAGGTCCGAAAATAGTAGAGGCGCCTTCGTACCTCTGAATCTGATACTCTTCGAAAGTAGTTACATAAGAAGAATATGCATTCGATAACCCAGAAAGAATAACTTTTTTACTCTTAGTTACATTTCTTAAAGCTTCTTTCATTCTTCTTCCAGACATAGTTGAGAATTCAGCGGGAACACCGGCTATAAAAACATCGCCTATTTTCAATAATTGAGTGGGAAGTATTTTTGGTTGCCAATCATAAGGAAAATGCATTTGACCAGTGGCCAGCAAAATGGGCTTTGGTTCATGGCATTTTATCAAAGCTTGAGTTGGTTTGCTTAAGGCATCACGCACTAAGTTCCAAAATGAATTCGATGTGGTAGATCCTTGCTTAAAATCAAATGCACCGGGTCCATCGGTAGTTCCGGCTGCGAAACTATATCCCATTGCTGGTTTACAAGTTCTCGCAATACTACCATTCGACAATAAAACAGTTACATTTGACATATCGACATATTGGTGAATAAAGCTCACACTGCCGTTAATTTTTTCCTTCGCAGTTAAGAACAATTCTTTGGCTTTTAAATATTGTCTTTCAGCAATTATTTTTGTGCTTTCAAACATATTGCTTCCAGGGCCCAAAGAGTAACATTTCTGACTATGTCCTCCACAAGTGCTAGTAGGATTGTCACATGGAAGCCCAGTGTCTGCACAATGGGGTCCTTTCAAATTTGGTGAAACATCCCCCAAGTTAGCGTTAGGAAAAGCGGCGACAAAAGGACCCTTTCCGAGCAATTGCCCAACATTAAAATCTTGCTCAAATAGTAAAGAGGCGTAACCTTTATTGTCTCCACTTATCAATCTGTTAGTATTATTCATGCTTGTGGGATGAACAGCAAACCATGTTATAGCTCCGATAGGAACACCCGATAAAGTTGAAAATTTGAGCAAATACATTGTTTTATCAGTATTATGTTCATATCGCTCTCTTTCCTCACTCGGATTGTTCGCATAAGCTGTTGGGCTTCGATTGATGCTGGCATTCAGCAACTCACCCTCGTTGTAGTAGATATGACCTTTGACCATATTGCTATGCGCAATATCAATGCTTCTCACAATTCCATCAACAATAGCGTAAAAATTTTGAAAAATAAATCCTTGCGAAGTTATAATATATAAAACATATTGTAAAAAACCTCCTGGACCTGAATGTGTGTGAGTTCCTGCAATCATTACATTTTCCTCTGTGTACAACCCGTTATATTTCTTCTTTAAAACTTGAACAACTTCGAGCTTCACTAACATGTCAACCATGGCTAGATCAGCACTAACATAGCAAATGCGTTTTCCCTCGTGGTCTTGAATGATGAAAGCTCGACTGAAAAGCCTAAAATGAATACCACTGGTATCTTGACCCATCTTTGCATATCCCATCATGTTTATTTCGGCTGCAGGACCAGTGATGTCGGCGATACCAACTCCAATCTCATAAACATCGTTGCTTTCTGTGGATTTGATCGCATTAATATTTCTACACAGTAAAAATGAAAGAAAGCAAAAGAAAAAATAACTGAGCGAATTCATCGTCGGGAGAGACGAGAAGCACAGATTAAAAAGTGAAAAAAGAGTATGACACAACTAATTCAATCGAAAGATTGAACAAATAGGCAGCAGCAAACAGATTGGAAGGCAAACAAGCGGATTCTCGTATGACAACAACAATCAAAGCGATTATCTAATTTGAACAATACGGTTTTCGAGTCGAAAATGACATTCGTATTCTTGTGATCTCACAATCTGTTTGCTGATTGAATGCTTTTGCCAATTAGCGTTTCGTCGAAGCGTCGTTTCCTTTCTATGAAAAGGTTTCTTTGTCCCTTTGCAAAGTAAGCTGTTTTCATCCACTTTTCAAGGATTCGCGGCGATCGCGACGAGTATACATACTTTCGACTGCCATCGAGTCGCAACCAAACTCAACGCTATTCTGGCAACGATCAAACGTTTGCATCGCAGTCGAGTGCAAAGAACTGATTCACTGCTCGTCCGTGTGTGCTACGTTTTCCTGCTATTCAACCGTTGATTGTTAGTTTGATAATTAAGTTTCTTAATTAAAACGAACGAACTTACATCGACTCAATTGCAGACGTCAGTCATTTTTCGCCATTCTTTGTTATAAAAAACAAAGCAAACACGTGTCTCTGTTTTTGTCGCTGCTCACCGAAGTCGAGCAGAAGGCGTATCAATCCGCTCGTTTACAGTTCGTTTCGAAAATTTTCTCACTTTTAAGTTTGGTTTCGTTTTTGAAATAAAAAACGAAGCTCTTCTCGAGAACGGAATTCATTGAAACGATTTAAAATGTTGTGAACAGAGGCCACACCTTTGTGACGTATCGAGCTTTGCGTAATTATGCGGAGAAAAGCGCGACTTTTACCGATTTGAACCCGGACGTCGACCGATCGCTTCTCGCCGCTCGCTTTTCGCGAAAGCATTTCACTTCTTTTGAAAGCGAGCGTTTCGAACATAAAGCGCACCATGCATTGAATACAAAAGTGAGCAAATCGATCGCTTCAAAAGTGGTGCGAATTAAAACTTTTCACTGTATCTGTTCGGGAGAAATTAAATTTGACAGTGAAGTATGCTTTCCGTCGATAAGTTTTTCGTCTACAAGAGTATAGAAAGCGACTTAATCATGATTAAATAACACGCGAAAGCACAATCAACTTATTTATACATTTATCGTTTTTGTCAAAATTATTATCGTCGGACGGTAACTGAGTGTCGAGAGTTTTCGAAACTTGACCGATTATATTAATTCTTTAAACTCTTTGTTTCGAAATCAAACAAAATGCTTGAAATAATTGCACAAAATGAGAAATTATAAGCACGCATATCATTTTGAGCAAAGATCATTGATGTTATTTATGACAGCGAAAAGGCAAACAAACGGACCGATCGCTAAAGCCGCAAGTAAGTTCGTTTTCAGAAAAGCTTATCTCTTCAAATGCATCACTTATTTTTATGACCAAATTTAAAATTGAATTTTAAACTAACGATTATGCATTTATAACTTCCACAATATTCATATAATGAAAAAGATAATAAAGAATTTTTATAAGTTAAATATTTACATTGTTATCTTAAGGTGCTGTAAATTTCTTTTGTGAATAGACAGAAGATTTGCTTACAAGGAACCTACTTTTATTGCCCGATTCCGATTACAATGAACTTCATGTATCAAGTGATGCGAATTTTGCGCGTGAGGCAAATTATTCGCGTGAAAACTTTAACATTAAGACTATGGAGAAAAATTTTGTTTTTTCGATTACGGGCCTAAATTTCAATCAATTTTCACACCGTTTGTTTTATATGAAAGTGCCATTCATTGCTATTTCATGCAGGATGTCTCATAACTCTGTATCAAAGCACTGAAAAATTGCTTTTGAGATGTTTCAACCATAATAATAAGAGAGATAAAAATAATATTTAGCGCATAATGAGTTTTTAACACTTAAAACAAACTGGCTGAAAATCGGTTGAAATTTCGAACCGCAATCGAAAAAGCAAAATTTTTCTCCATAGACTTAAGGTTAAAGTTTGCACGCGAATAGCTTGCTTCACGCGCAAAATTCGCATCAATGAGGGGATAAATCTTGATACACACGTGAAGTTCTATCTGCATACCAAATTTGATTGAAATTGGAAGCGGGCACAAAAAGAAATTTCCTTGTGAGACCGAACAAAAATTTATATTTGAGACTTTCTCGAAATACAGTCAATGACAGAATGTTTTGCTATCTTATCCATGGAAAACCGGTGGATTTAATGAAAACAATCACAAAACATCCTCTCATTGACTAGACATTGTCATACATTTTTATTTCAATTTATCAGGCAAGAGCTGCTCTGAAAATGATATTTGGCTTATTGAATTATAGAAATATCTGCTAAAGTTTTAATAGAATCGAATATTTCCTTGAATATTTTCTGCTTTTGAATATATTCGAACATTTTGCATTAAAATAATTGAATATTTTGGAAAGCCTATTAATTAGAAATTTTTTATTTTGCTGCTAACGATTCAAGAGATTTAAAAAGAAGCAGAATTTTAAATTATAAAAATTTAAATTTTAAGTTCTAATTGGCTATAAAAACAATTAAGAGTTTGAACATTTAAAACAATGTTCAAATGTACTACCGATTCAAAATAAAATGTTTCGATTATTGAAAGTGAGCTTAACTGCAAAGTAAGTTTTACGAGACGCTCAATTATTCGTGATGCTTTGCAGTTGAGCCTGCTTTTCGACAATCGAAACATTTTATTTTTAAACAGTAATATATTCATAGAGGTAATTTGACCCATAGAATTCAATTTCAAAGGAAATGAATCGTTCTTAAAATAAAGTCTGAAGTTCAAAAAATAAAACTTGCCTATTTTTGCCATATACTCAACGTTAATGTTTGTACGCAAATAATTTAATTCACATGCAAAGTTGTCCTCTGGGATGAAAATAATTAACAGTAAGTTTCCGACACGAAGAACCTTAAAAAATGGACTCAATGGTTTGAAATACAGACAATGAGGTACCTTTTGGATAATTCTGAAGAAGGGCCATTTCTTCTAGCTCGACGATTTAGCACATATTATGTATTTATGAACCAAATATTTGGGTCAATATAACTTTTAAAATTTTTTGAAAATTTTGGCATTTCAATGCATTTAATTGTGTCAAACGATTCTAATTTCTTTAATTCTAATAGACTTTAATTTTCAAATAAACGTTTTGAAATTTCAAAATTTTTGTGATTTAAATCGAAAATTGAAATGAGGTAAAAATACTTTCTTAAGTCTTTAATGTGATCAGATAAGGAAATCTAAATTTAAAGCTTCTACCAAGATGTTTTGCTATCTTATCCATATAAAACCGGTATATTCAATGAAAATTATCGCAACACATTCTGGCAGGAGCTGTATATGGACTCTGAAAATTTTTTGATCAAAAGATTTCGAAAAAAGCGCAAACCAAAAATGAAATTTTTGGATAATAAGCTAAAATTTAATAAATCTCTACAAAAAGTTGTGATTGATAATTTTATGCTGAATTTGATTTCTCTACAAAAAAATGAAAAAAAAACGAAAAAACTTTTTCACAAGGGAACGTTTTGACTGTCCCTCCTAACCTCTCATCAAACCAACTTTTTCGTAATCGATGACGAGAAAAGCAATGGCTGAGCTCATTTTTGCGTGCGGGCATTCCTTCATAATCAAAAATAAAATTTTAGATCATTTAACTAAATTATTAAAAATTTCTTGTTAGTTAATTATTTTTTCAAAAATAGGTTTAAAAACATTAAATAAGAATTTTTAATGTGAAAAAATTTAAGTTTAAATTCTTAATGAAAAGATTTACCACCCCGAAAATAGACAATTTAATTAATTTTAATTACTCATTATAAATATTTACATTATGTTATCATTGCTTAATGACAGAATTTTATTTTTGACTATGCCCACATGCAAAAATGAGCTCAGCCATTGTTTTTCTCGTCATCGATTATGAAAAAGTTGGTTTCATAAGAGGTTAGGTGGGACAATCGAAAACTTTTCCTTGTTAGCATTATATTTAACTTTATCATATTAAATCAACATATTAATATTTAAATCGAATTAGAGACATGTCGATATCGATAGAACGGACAGAAAAATTTATATTTTTTTTGGATTAAACGAAAAAATCAACTAAAAGACTCCAATTTCAGCAAAAAGGTTGTCCGATTATAAAAATTTAGCCCTCATAATTCTTAGTTGCAAAGTCTCGACAAATTTGCTTTCTCCCAAAAATTTTAGCAATCACCGAAAAATAATATCTCGACCAATTATGAATAAGATTTGTAATTGCATTTTTCCATTCTGTAAATTCCAAGATTCGCTTGTTTTAAGAGGGGAAATTTTCATAGTAAAGTGCATGACATTTTAAAGGCTCTAACTGAGATCTCCAAACACCTAACGGTCTAGAAACAGAATCATTGTCGAATTTGAACTACCCATGAAATTTTTACCCAATTTCACGAAAATTTTCCCAACATTTCATTTATAACTATTTGGTTTGATGGATGGATGGATGGATGGATAAATGGATGAATAGATATAAGCGTTCCGTTTCTAATTATCGTACTAAAAGCAAAGCTTGTGTAATATGCTATGTGTTAGACAACATCTTTTGCTTGCATTTAATCAAACATCACTAAAATCTTGTTTATTTAAATCCATTTTCCTTCTACTTTTTAATTGGGACAAATTTGAATTTCTGAGTTTGCGGGGGAAGTTTGATAATAAATTTCATAAGCAAGTGAAGTCATGTGTATGAAAATCATGAGCGTAGTACATCGTTTTCAGATGCAGGACAAGAGCTGGTTTTATTTTTACTCCTATATCGATCTCTACTGTGAATAGTATGAAGTTTAATATGAATTCAAACTTATTTCCTGCATAAAACTATTTTCTTTCACTGAGAGCAGTAAATTAAAATTTCATCAAATTTTTTTCCTATACAACAACCAACATTTGTTTTACTTGAAAAGCTTCACTTTTTTCTGTTTTTTATTCGTCGCTTTCACTTATTAAAAATTCAATTCATCTGCGTTTTTATTTCGATTATTCATTTCACAACTTTTTAGAGCATCATCTTAGCAAATGAAAGTTTTGTTCGACAAATTTCACTAAATCTACTCTCGCTGAACCATTTCGAATTACTTTGATGCGACAAAGTTCTAGAAAAGTCTTTCGAATAGTTAAAACATTTTGAAGCTTTTTCACAGAATATAGCATTTGTTTCGGCGAATGCTCTCTTAACTAAAAAACGAAGTAAAATTTGATCCCGTTTCATATTCGCTAAAGCCGCAACACTTCTATAGCGCGCTCAGGTTTCACCCTGTATTACAAAATACATTATGCATACAGTTAAAACCGTTGAGACTGTTGATGCAATCAAATAGCTTTCAAAGTGCATTAGCAGCAATTTACATTTAGAATAGACAATTTCAACGGAGATAAGTGCCGAATTATTTAAGGGTAATCTCTAGAAATTAGTTGAAAAGCGTCGCGTAAAAGTGTAACATCTTTTAAGCAAATTTGAATTCATTCATTTTAATCACTGATTATCTAATTGCGTACATGATTTCGCGATGTTTTTTTCCAGATTTTGCATTAAAAGTACACGAGCTCGTATTGATGATAAAAGCGTTTATCAACACATCGCCGACACCGCCTTATTTCGCTTCCAAACTCAATGATATCATGTTACAAATGCAAGGGAGAAGCTATCATTCTATGAAGCAAACTTGATGCATGTATTTTACGATGCTTACCTTTTGTTAGTTTCGCACACTCGTTGAAAAGATTTTTATTCACGTTTTGATTTTATTGTATTCATTCGCTGTAATCAGAATTTGAGTGTATCAACTATGGAATTTAAAGTTGAAATGTTGGCATAGCTTCATTTGAATTATGATGAACTGTTTAAGCAGTTCTGTGTTTAGATGCAATTTTTGTAACTCTGATTTGTAATTCGATTTATATTATCTTGAGAAATATTTGATAAAATTGGTCATTTCTTAAATTATAGGATGAAATGCTTGAATTGTGCCTCCACAAAGTAGAAAGAAGCGTTTTATGTTAAAAACTTTCAAGAAGCAGTTCATCTGCTTGGGAATTATGTACAATTCACTACATTTTACTTTTCCAATGAAAATTTCACCTGAGAACATCTGAAAAAAAAAATATTCATCTACTTGGTGGCTTTGTTAATTTTCATCAAAATTGTTAAAATTCTTACGATATGATGAGATTGTTTTTGAAAAACTATGATGTAAATTCTTTATAAAAATAGCGCATAATAACTCGCTTGCAGCCACCTAAGCAGTGAGTTCTTCGCTCAAATCTTCTATCGTTGCTGCAGTCTTTTTAAATTCTTATTTTATTTCTTAATTTTTTGCTTTTATTGAACACTCCCCGAAGCGCTTTAAGATTTCACCAAAGAGTTGAAAGTAAAAGCATCATATGTAAACTTTTGCTTAATCTCAAGAAAACAAATTTCTCAGAAGAAGCAATAGATAAAACGCTTCTATAGATTGAATATCGAATATGTTGTTCGAAAAAAGAGCGAATTTAGTGCGTTTAGACAAGCGCACTCAACTAAATAAGCAAAGCGGTTCTTCTCGATTGTTCATTGCGTTTAAAAGCTTTTTGTTGTTCAAAGCGATTGTATGAAAGGAACAAGGGGTTGGAAGCTAAAGAGCAAGCAGCATGGCAATCTATAAATGATGCACTCGAAGATGCGGTTTACAACGTACTTTATTGTCACTTTGATTCTCCATTTTTGCAACATTTCATTAATTCTCCGCTGCTCATATAAATGGCCAGTTTCGTATTTTCTATTTGTTTGGCTAATAACAAGCATTAGTATCTATTTCCTGTTCCTGTCAAAGTTAGAAATTGCAGGAAGTTTAATGTTTCCATCTTTACTGCTCGCCGGAAAATAATCAAATGTTACTCGTTCGAATCAGTAGCTAAATGCGTAGAAAGTATCTCCGTTCTCCTCTCTGCCTCCAATAATTCTTTGCTACTTGATTTTTAAACTTGTAATAAAAGTTGATTTCTGTGCATCATTCCCATTCACAAATCAATATTTGAATATCCATGCAATAAAGAGCGTTTTACAGTTTTTTTCGCTATAAACGCAAATAAAACAAAATTAAAATGTGATGTTGTTTTAACTAACAACACTAACAACATAAAATGTTGTTAGTATTGAACTTATTTAATGCATTTTGTGCAAATCTCGGAAGTGTGATTGAATCATCTCATTTTAATATCAAGCAAATTTAACTTCAACTGTTTAGATTGGCCAAGTAGTAGAAGTAAAATCACAACAATTTCAAAAACACTAAACATTTTGCTAAGTTCAAAGCAAAATGTCATTTTGTTAATCAGATTTTCATATCGAGTTGACTTTGGCTATTAAATTCATAACTAAATCATAATTGTACATAATTATTCATTGTAAACTCAGAGTTAAAATTTTTCAAAAGTGTAAAAAAATGATATTTAACTGGTGACAAAAGCTACCGTCAATGCCTTTTACAGTGCTATTGGAGCATCAGCAATCAGGGTTTGGCTTTGCAGAAAGACCTCCTTTTAGCGATCGTTTTCAATGTAACAATTCGATTGCAAATAAGAAAATTTAGTAAATGCGGTAAATTCATCGCCACATTTTCTATTTGGAAAGTAAACCAAACTTAAACTCTGAATCTTTGTGTACGAAACTTGTCATTTCAGAATTTTAATTTCGATGCTGTTTTTGTGAAGTTTTCAAGTGCTCGCTTTATACTTTCAAACACAATTTACTCGTTGTGTGTGAGTGTGAGTGTACGTTCTCGAAATGACCGACGATCTGTTGCAGAACAAATGCGAAAAACAAAGTCGCGAAAATTCACGAGACAAACTCGAGAGTGAAAATGTTGAGAACGCTTTCAATCGTCCATCTTTTTTGATCAAAGATATTTTAAAAGATTCGCAAAAACTTTCTCGCGAAGAAGAAGCGCAAAATAATGTTCGAATTGCGAGTTTTTCACCGTCAAAACTTTGTCAAATTTTCGAACACATCGAAATTCCGAATAATTCATTACATTCATCAAATTTTGGCCACAAATCCGGCAAAAGTGAAGAATATTTCGCCGATAATCGCAGCCACAGAAGTGACGAATCAATTGATGACAAAAGCGAAGAAAAACTGAAGATAGCTGTAAACTGTAAGTGAGAAAATGTTTGTTTAAACAACGTTTAGCGAAAACATTGTTTGCTTTTCACTTAAAATAAAGGATAAGTGAAATTGATTGCAGTTCGAAGATAAAATTTTGTTATTCTCATATTTTACAGCATTGTCACAACTTGAAGCACAATGAATGCTTTCAATGAAAGAACCTTTTTCCGATATGCATTCCATTCGCATTTATTCTCTTTTTTTAGCAATTTAAAAACATAATTAAGGTTAATTTCAGCAAACAAACACAGCAATTTTTTTTTCATTAAATTCTCGTTAATTATTTAAGTTGATGATTTAATTTGCTCATCTGCTTAAAACGTTTCGAAAGATAATTCAGCCGAAAAATTTACTCGGTAATTGGGTAATGATTTATTAATGTTTCGATTGAGAAAAAAACGTTTCAAACTTACACAATGTGTTTACATCGTTTTAAAACACGAAAGCTAAAATGCGTCACAATTGCTCTTTTTTATAGTAATTTTGATCGCTTGTTGAGCGAAAATTAAAATTTTTTCTCGAAATAAATTTTTAAAAAATTGAGAACAAAAGAAAGCAAAAAATCATCGCTCACAAACGAAATTCTGACTACGAATTATTCTCGCAATCTATGGTTTTGAGCGATTATTTCATTTTTTGAGTTTTTTTTGTTCAAGAAGCATTCTATTGCAATCATCTCTTGCGGCTAATTAATTATCTACAATAAAATGTTTCCTTATAAACAATGATTTCGTCTATACAATCTGCTAGAACAAATAAATGAATGAAAGTGAAAAAATTTCGTGTAAATTGACGTAACTTTTTAGTAGAAAAAATCTGCCACAGTTTTTTGGTGATAAATCAGCCAAAATCAAGATAAAATATTTTTGATTAAATTGTTGAGCTCCTTAAATGATTAATAGATTTTTAGATTTGCATTTGTATGGCGATAAGATTTTGTTTAATTTCTTCAATTAAAACTTGTGTTTGAAGTTTGTCTAATAGTAATTAAAGTACAACTCCTATCACAGATTTTTGTTCTCTTATCCATATAAAATCTCTGTGTTTAAATTTAATTAAATCACCACAAAACATGTTGACAGAATTTGTTTATATTCTCTCCAATTGTTAAATTTTAAATTGAAAATTTGAGTTGAAATTTGTTAAATTTTATGCGAATAACTTTTGTTTCACATTTTAAATAATATTGAATCACATAAAAATGAACGAATTTTAACAAATCATTTAAAAGATTTTAAAAAAGAAACTTCAATTGGTGTGGTTATGCCCTCGAAAAACGAAGAGATCACAAACGACGCAAAAACTTTGAAGAAGCAGAGAAAAGCGAGAACCGCTTTCACAGACTATCAATTAAAAGTAAGCTTTTAAATGATTTCTTTTTTAAGATGAAAAGTAAGAAGAAATTATTTCCAGACGCTGGAAAAAACTTTCGAAAACCAGAAGTATTTAAGTGTTCAAGATAGAATCGAATTGGCTGCCAAACTCAATCTAACAGATACGCAAGTTAAAACTTGGTATCAAAACAGAAGGTACGATTGAGTTCAGAAGTTTTGCTAATGATGAAACAAGCTTTTAGTTTGTATCGAATCTAACAAGAAAAGAGAAAAATAAAATGTAGGAAAACATAAATAAGAAAGTAATTTGCTCTACGAACAAATCA
>NCKU01003468.1:0-15009 GCA_003675995.1 Dinothrombium tinctorium | reverse complement strand
AGTAATTTTTTAAAATTGAACCTAATATTAACGCTAACCTGATCTCTTAAAGGTGGTTACACCAAGGAACCAGGCTGCCCAGGCTTTTCGCGGCAAGGAACACCGCGGACGAAATTCATTTTGTCTCCAATTTCGGAGACACCCTAAATGCAAAATATGGCTACAACCGAGAATTATTCTCTGATTGCCGCGCACTTTTCTAAGACAACTTGACACTTTCTCTTGAAGTATTTCATTTCGCAATAATCGCCAAGTTTCAAATTCATTTAACCCAAACATTGTATATATAAATTCAATGTTATTTTTCGCATTCTTTTTAAGCTATTCGTTTGTTTTTTCAAAAATTGTGAATTCACTTAATTCTGATTGAACATTTATTTAATAATGAATTTAATTGTATGTTGAAAACCACAAATTTATGACCGCTTTGATTTTAGGGTAAAACTTCAGTATACTGGCCAAGGTATAAGAAGGGTACCCACCCAAATGATATTCTGAACTTACTCAACGAGTAGAGAGACTCGTACTTAACAGAGAGAACTTACTCAACATTACATAAAAGCGAGAACTGTTAAATATGCAAATAATTTCTTAACTTACCATTGGTGAAATCGAAATAACAATGAGATTGAATGAAAAGAATCGATGATTGCTCAGGACTGTCGTTTAACAAACGATGATTCGTGAACTATTCTTACAAAACAAAACAAGTCACACTTAAATCACTTATTTGCACACGTTAATCCCACATCTGAAAAGTGAGTTTGAAAAAATATTTGTGAATTTTTTTACAAACAAAATGAACATTTCGCTTTGCGTTGAAATTCAACTGCTTGCAATGGCTTTTAAATGAAATAAGAAAACAAGAAAAACTGTTCAATTTGCTGATCTTCGTTCGAACGGGGAGCAAACAAAATGCATAGCGGCAATACATTTTCTGAAACAATAATGAATCTGTTGAATTAAGGTTGCTCACTACATTTCCAAAGAATCAAAGTTAGAATAATCTTGTAGAGTTTGTTTTTGCTTCCGACATTTTTAAAAATTTATTTAAGAATTCTTTCTTTTTGTTCTAACACAAAAACAATTTAATTTACTTTTTATGAAATCGTCACATGAAAAAATTGAAAAACCATTCTTTACTCACTTAAACACATGTTGCTATTCACCTTCATTCGAATATACAGAAAGCTGTTTGTTTAAACAAAATTGATAACTGTGCTTGATTTTACTTTAAAATGCTATTAATTTGGTCTCGAACCCTGGTCAAAACTAATCCGTTTCAGAGTGATAAGATATTAAACGATCGATTCGGGACAAACATTCTTTCCGAAACTGTACATATCGTATGGTTGGGTACCCTGCTTACGCCCGGTATACTGAAGTTTTACCCCGAACTTGTTCATTTAGATATTTAAAAACATTTCATCATAAAAATCCGCAGAATTGACCGAAAAAAAATTTGTAGAATTGGGTTCCTGCTTATAGGCCAAAAAGAATTTACTAATTTTGACTAAAAAATTTTCCGAAATTGTTATCGGAAAACGATTAAGAGTTAATTTGATAGTACGGAATGCGGAATTGACTGCGCCGAACTTCTTTGATGGTACTTAAAAAGTCATATTGACCATGGGAAGACTTGGACTATTGAAAATGTAAAAATAGCAACAAGCCGTTTGACTAAAAGTATTTCGTTTGAAAAATCGTCAAAATATGCGAAAACACGTGTTCTCGGCTAATTATATGGGAGCTCAATGGAGTGGTTATTTTGAAAAATCTAAGTGCCAAAATGTTTCGCGGATGTTAAACTTTCATAAATTTGAATATTAAATTTTTAAACGTTTAATGTTGAGAAGTTATTAAACGAAACCTAATGAACATCTCGAAAGTTGTACTCTGTATTTATGCTCAGACTAACGCTGAATTTTGATAAAACACAAAAATCAAAATTTTATGAGATTTGAAATTTTTCGATTGAGTGAACTAATCCATTCACGATTGATTTAAACAATCAGCAATATGATCGTTAACGATTAGAGGTGGTAACGGGATGAAAATAGAAATCCCAAACCCAAAATTCTTGTGTTCAATATCAAAGCGGTTCGATACAGAAAATATGTTTTTCGATTAACGGGGTTTCCGAGAGCAGTGAATCGTCACAAATTTTAATTTTATGAACAAAGAATCGTTAGTTTCAAGATTTTGGACTCATTTCAAAATGGGCTTCAAAATCGAAAAAATCAAAAATATTAAAAGCGTCAAAAAGTAAAAGTTGATTTCAAAAACCGAGAACGCTGTTCAGTCTATTCAAAACGAAAGCTTACGATTAACGAAACTCAACTTTCTGCATTCAAATGCCGTAAAAATCTGTGAATGGTCGACAATTAAATTTTTTACTCACAAACTGCAAAAAACTCACTTTTTATATAAAATAAACAAAACAATCGAAAAACTTTAATGAGACAAAAATTCAAATGAAATAAAAAATTGAATGCCGAGAGTCGAATGAACGATTTCATTCGCATTTTGATAAAATTAAGAATTAATTTTTTGCACAACACTTTTTTAAAAATAAAATTTGCATTCAAAACTTGAAGAACGATCACAAAAGTTAGCAGTTAATCGATCATGCCATCGAAACGGTATTCTTTATTTAATTATTTCATAAGCAGAGCGGTTGTTCAGAGTTGGCTTTCGTTCTTTTCAAATAATTGATCAATTTTTCGACTTCGGTTCATTGAAAGCGAAAAAGAAAACAGAGCGACGTTATTTTCACGTTGTTATGACAATTTCATGTACGCATCATTAATCAATTGCTGAATTAGAAAGGCGATTCTTTCTATGCACACCAGTTGTCTAAACTAAATTTAACTCTAAATACTTGGACGCTAAAATTTAATTTTTAATTCGCTTAATTCATACATTTTTTGTTCGTTTAAAATTTAAGATAATTTTCGAATAATTAAACAGCAATCGATTACTGTAAACATTTTTAACCTTTAAACTTTGTTTATAATTTGCGTCGCTTAAAATGAATGAAGCAAGCGCTGTTAAAAATGCGAAAAAATTTAGATTTGCTTGTAGATTAAAAAACGTGTCGTGCGGCAGAAATTTTTAAACAAATTTAGAATCGCAAGTTTCGCTCTTAAATAGGCAACATGACTTCATTAGATAGCAGAAAAACCTTAGGAGGAAGGGAGGATGTATCATCTAAATAAGTGCAGTGTACAAATTTAGACAGAATAAAATGTAGACGAGCGAGGCGAAAATTAGCAAAAAATTGGCCGCCGTGCGCCGATGAAAACGTTAATTGAACAAATTCGTTAGAAGTCGTTCACTTCAAATCCGCTGTAACAAAGAAAACCTCTTCATTCGCGGCAAAATGAAATTTGTGCGCAAAAAGCGAACGAAAGTAAGACGGTAGAGAAGAAAAAGAAGAAAAATCGAAACGAAAGACGCTTACTTCTTATGCTTCTTCTATTCAACTGTTTTGCGACTGTCGAAAAAGAAAAGCAACCTTTCGATCAGTTGATCGAAGCGAGCACTAAAATACAAAAGCGAAGTGAAACAATGTTTGCAAAAGCGGAATAGAGAGACTAAAGAGTTTACTCGACTCGAGAATGAAATGTGAAAAATTGAAAGTCACAATTGACTTTTATTGCAAATTGAGAATTGTTATACATAAAAAGTGAAATGGAAGAGAAAAGAAAAACACAAGAGCAAAAAGAAAATTGTTCGTCTAATTTCTTTCTCGTCGTTTATTTCGAGCGAAATACTAAATATAATTTTCAATATAAACTTCGCATTTTAATCATTTACGCTTAATTAGACCCGAAACCGAATCATGTTTTGTGTTTTTTGCTTCACTCTTTTCTTTTAAATACTATGATTCTGTAATGCACCCGTTATTCAAATCCCCGTTTAAATTATTTTGCATTGTGTACATTTGTTTCACTTTCTCGTCGCTTAGGTATTCGTGCAAAGACTTGGGATTTTCGTCCGAATTGCTCGCGTTGAACGCAAAGCGCGACGATGAATCGGATGTGTCCAAATTTTCGTACAAAGGTGTACCCGCTTCCGGCTCTGTTTCAGTCGCGGTCAAATATCTTAAATAACTGAATTGAGCCAAATCACGGGTTTCCATCGTGTCAACGTCTGTCTCTAAGTAACTGGTTGCCGGTTTCTTTTTCTTCTCCGGAAGTGGCGCTGATCCAGCGAGACCGGTGGGCGACGCTCGCACCAACAGACTCGCATCATTTGCGACTTTATTTTTGCGAAAATTTTCAAGTATTTCTTTACGTTTCGCATGAAGATCATCGATCGCCTTGTCGATTGACTCCAATTCTGCTTCGAGCACCGAGTTATGACTATCAACGTTGAAGCTTGTGGATGAGGAAGAAGAAGGTGAGCAAAGAACTTGATTAAGTTTTGATTTTGCGATAATCATATCATGCTCAATTCTGGCATTTTCTGCTGCTCTTTCTTCCAATCTTTTCGCTGATTGAACGAGTAAGCCACGTACTCTTCCTAACTCTGTTTCGAGTATATTTTGTTGTTTTTTCATTTTCTCAATATCGGACGACGAGGACGACGATGAAGAGCATTGTGAGCCTTGATCAGGAGCTAAGTTAGCCAATGATGATTGGACACCTTCAAGCGTTTTATCTAATATATTTTCACTTTTCTCATAATTTTCAGACAAATTTTGATTGTAATCATTTTCTATCTCATTATCGTCGCTTCGTTGTAATTCTGAAGATTTATCTTCACTTCTTTCACTTGAAATCATCGGTGGCAATTTATCAAGAAATGAGGTGGACGCAGCTTTTGCTTTATCGCGCAAAAACTCATTTTCATCTTTGTTGTCAAGCAACTCTTGTACAGAGCCTGTATTTGTACCATAGTTAAGTTTGACCATTTTGTCGATCATATTGATGACCGGGAAACGTAAATTGTACTCGCGTTCAGCTTCCACCAATTTCTCTCTTAAGTCTCTAAACCTTGCTTTATGTTCATCACGCTTATGTGGTTCGATTTCGATAAGCTTCTCTTCAGATTCCATTTGTAATCTTAACTGGTCACAAGTCGAAGCTAAGTGTGACTGAGTTCTTCGCATTTGAATTAATAATAAAACTAATTCCTCGTGACTTTTTCCCACCAAATCACCAGCGGAAACACAGAGACGAGATCGTAATGATTCTGGTTCTTGATATTGAAGACCAGTGCCTACGGAACGAGATAGCTTTTGTTGCTGTTTCAATGACTGCATTGAAGTTTCGTTTAGGTTATAATACGGATATCCATACGCATTATAACCCACCGGCAATGGCGGTGGTGGAGGTGGTTTCGATGTTGTTTCCGAATCAGATACATTGTTCAAGTCATCTTTAGAACGACTATTTCTTGATATTCTTCTTCTTCTTACTTTGTAACCACTAAAAGAACCAGATTGTGATCCTATAGTATGAAAAGAAAAAAAGATTAGAATTAATTAGAGATGAATTCAAAATTCAATGCCAGTCACCTCCCAACTCAATCACCGAGCTATTATCCGAGTCTATAAATTCATTATCACCACATTGCCATTCAATGTTTACGCTTTGTGTGTGTTTAACAACACTCGCAGTATCGTCAAAATCAAAACATTTCGTACTTATACTTTCAAGCAGAGGAACATCTCTTTTTTCAGTCAAAAAATGATTGTTGAACTCAGCGTTCGATGAGCTAATCTGCATATCAATTATTTGCTCCTTTTCACTTAAAAACATTTCAACATTTTCGTAAACTGGATCACTGTCGTCGTTCAGTTCGCTTAATGATCGCGATCGTCTTTGTAGAAGTCGCTCGTTATAATGTGAATCACTTGTGTTCATAGTAGTGAGAGGAGTGAAACATCTTTTCACCGGCTTCTGTTGTTGCTGATTGTGAGGCGATTGAAAAGCATTCGTTTGGTATTTTATTTGCTCGCGTTTGCTTTCAATTTGGGCGATCTTTTGCAATGTTGACCCAGCTTTGTACTCATTTCGATCAAAACTTGAACTTTTATTGTAATCTTCAGGTATCAAATCAACAACCCGCTTCACTTGAACTATAGTCATGTTAGAAGCCTCTGCCGGCGAAGTCGATGCCTCATCATCACTTTTTATCTTGTTAACTTTCTTACCAACATCTAATTTCGGTAGTGATGTCGTTCCAAGATACCGTATGTTGTTCAATGCTGTACAACGACTGAGAAGCGATGGTGGAGGTGAATTGCTGTGAAAAGCAGCTAGCTTTTCATTTAAAGCTCTACGCTCAGCTTCCGACAGTAGGTCAGAGTAATAGTAAGGAGCTGTTCCATTCTGAGAACGTTCAAAGCTCTGATCGTATTGATCGCTGATTTGCTGCTCTGACGCTGCATTTCTTGTTTTATCCACTTGCAAATCATCGAAGCTTTCATAAGCAGGATTAGGATTTAATAGGTCTTTGATCCAACTTTGAGAAAGGAAAGAGGAATAATGAGAAGTCGGCTTTAAACCCACCGGTGGTTCACTTTCATGCTGAGACTGTGAAGTTTGTACATAAGGAGCGTCGTAATGCGAAGGAATGATCTTCGGTTTTGTTTCGAATGAATTATCGAGTTTTTGTTTCATTTTCCCTTTGTGTACAGCGCTGTTTTTTGGCACTTTGTATAATGAACTTTTCAAAACTTCGTTTTGATATTGTATTGAGTCGAAATCACGACTCGCCTCGTCATCGGCGTCTGCTCCTGCATCATTCTCATCATCAAAGTTTGTACACGCATTTTTTAAACTAACATCATTAACAAACGAAGACATCGGAACGTAAACATCCTCACCATTACCACTCAGCTTCGACTCCATTGTCAGATAGCCATGGTCTTCTTCGTCACCATTATCGATCGGTGATGCTGTTAATAATTCATCGCTGCTTAAATTGGCACTATTTTTCACATCGCTCGACTGTTCAGCAATTGTGGCTTGCTGCGGTGATAATTCACAATGTTTCAGTTCTTCGGCATATAATATCTCTTTACGAACGTCTGCGGTTTTTCTTAAATCCGCTAAAACAGAGGTAACAGGTGTAAACGTAGCAGGAGCAGATTTGGTGGTTACTCGATCATCTTCTACATTACTACTGTTTTCGATGAGTTCAGTATCGCTCGCAATACCTGAAGAGGTGCCAAAGGAGGGAAACTTTGGCTGTCGATAAATGGGCAAATGAGAATGTGTGTCAGTCTCTATCAATTTGATGCGATCTTTTACAAAATTAGGTGCAGGGCGAGCCCGTTGTGAGTTGTAGAACTTTACAAGTTTTCTAATTACATCGTCCTCTTCATTGTTAACGTTGTTAGTTGCATCTCTGTAACGATCTGCAATAGCTTGCTTATATTCAAGCGACTCTTTGGCATTTTCATTCGCTTTATTTTCATCAAATAAGGCAACTACTTTAGATGGCTTTGGAGGTGGAGTCGGCGGTGATTTGAGCGAATTATTAGAACTCTTTGTCGGTACTGATGTCGACGCTTTACCGTCAGAAGTTGATAGAGAAGACTGAGAACTTATTCTCAAATGGCACCTATTAAGGTCTTTGGAATGAGAAGGCAACGAACTCTTAACATTCAAATTGTCGGCGAAAACCGTCTTTGCTTCTTTTACACACTCATTTGGCATAGTATCAACTCGAAGTGTTTCATTAACCGCGGACTGAGAAGCATCGCTGGCTTGTGCAATCAATTTTTCACTTTTTTCGCGAAATTGTTTACCGCAATAATCTTCACATTTAACATCAACGCGTTTATCTTCTTCTTGACCATCGCCACCGCTTCTTTTATCTAAAGCTAGCTCGCTTTCAACATAGTTTATGTTCATATACTCGGGAGATTTTCTGTTATCTTCATTGTCGCTGTTTGCGTTCAAATCGCTTTGATGTCGTTTTCTTCTTCTTGCCATTGGTTCAGGAACTAATCCATTAAAGGGTGTGAACACTTCTTCTGTATTTCCTTCAAAAATCAATCAACATAAGAAACCGTTTTAGCGTTTTGTTAGCAGCCGTAACAGTTGAATAAGTCTGCAGTTAAACTTAATTAGTTGTGGTTAGTGATGGCATTCGAACGTGAAACAGATTCAGTTGCGATCAGCAAAGATTAGTTGGAAGTTTCGATTGTTTTTCTCATTTCTGTGATTGAGTGATTGCCACTCGATAGAATAGTGTGTTAATATCAAACTTACAGGCAAATTGAATAGAAAAGGGCAAAGATTTGCCCGACACACAAAAGCGTTGTGATTGATTGGCAAAAGAGTTGAGAGCCAGTTGAAAGAGAATCAAGAAGCACAGTAAATACTTACCTTCATCATCTGAAGAGTAGCATACATCATTCCCAGGTCCTAAACTACCGAAACTTTTCGACCTCTCCCTTGCCATAATCAATGATTCCGTTCGCTTCTCGATGTTTTCTTTGTCGCTTTTGTAAAGCATCGAAACTTTGCTTTTATACTCTTTAGGCAATGGTGGCCTCGCAGGAATATCTCCATTTGAATCTTGCATTTGCTGCTGAAATGAATTATTGTTGTATTGCGCGTTGTTGCGTGAAGAGTTATTTACATTCACATTTCGTTTGGTTAGTGGACTCTGAAGCATACGTTGCTTCCATTCTAACAATCTTTGTAAGCTTTCTTCGCGTTGTTGCTGGCTCTGTTGACACTTTTTAGGTATATCAGGCATCATCAAATTTGACGGTGCCTGAGGCTTATGCCTGCCAATAGCTGCCGGATTTTGAGTTGATGATGTGATTGAAGATACAGCTGCATTTCTATCTAAACTTTCACGTTGAGATTGCTGCTGAAGATAATCAGACCAAGGTCGATGAGGAGGTGATGTAATCGATGATATGGTTTTGGCTGTTCCTGGAACACTTTCTTGTAGATTTTGAGGAGTGTCATAATCTTCGTAGTACTTATAGTAATAAGGATCGTAGCGTTCGAGACTTGATTTTGAACGTAATGGCATTCTTTGAATTGAAGACAATTGCTGCTGATGATGTTGTAATGTTTGTTGCTGGGATTGTTGTTGCTCGACATGAAACGGTTGTTTTTGCTGGTATTGGGGCTGATAAGATTGTTGTCTTTGCTGTGATCTGTCGTAAAACACTTCCTCATTGTTACCAGTTGTTTCGTGATCGTGTTCTCTTTCGAGAAAATCAGCCGAATGTGGTCTCGCTGGTAATCGGAATTGTGGTGGATGTGAAACATAACTTTGAATTGGTTCTTTGTGGTTTGTGGCAAAACGAGACATTGGAAGAACAGAGTAATGAGCGTTTGATGATGTCGGAGATGAGGGGGATGATAATGGCGATGTTGTATTTGTTCCTTCTGAATGATGGTTGTTCAAGTGATTGCGATTCTGAGCAAGGTAGCCGAAATATGAAGGAGGAGGTAAATAGTTGCCGTTACCATTATTGTGCACAATTAAGTCTGGTGCCGGACCATTGCCGGCAACGTACATTTGATGATATTGAGCACCAGGAGGAACAGGATAGTTTTTGCTTTGAAAATTATCACTGTAATCATAAATTGTATCACCGATTTGTTGACGCCTAGGCTTCGGAGGTGCATTTACATAGTGCGAGCGCTTCTGATGTGGAAGCAATTGATTCGAAAGTCGGTACTGAGTCGAAGGATAGGAAATTGTTGGCAATCCTACTGAATTGTAGGAACCTGGATACTTATCTCCAGATCCTAAATATACGTTTGAATTCGGCGTTGCACGCCTTGGGACGTAAGAGACAAACCCAGACTCTTCTTCTGCTTCATCGTTGTCATCGTTACCCCTTTGTTGGCTAGGCACGCTGTCGACATCATGACCATCAGGTCGTTTGCGAGAAGGATAAGAAGAGCTTGGCGAAGCGTTTAAACGATTCACTGGAGATTTGTTGCTTGTGTTTGCGTTCACTTGCATTATTGACGCTAAACTTAAAGCATTCATCCATTGCGTCATTGATTCTTTTGTATCTGCGGCCAGAAAGTAACTTTTCATATTTTGATGCTCAAGTTTAAACGAATATTTTCGCGTGATCCCATCTTCTGAAGGTAGACATGGAGAAACGCGATAACTGGGCAACAAAACTGATCCCAACAGCTTTTCTTCATCGCTATCTTTGTAATGAAACAAACAGTATTCTGCTAAAACGAACCAACGTCGTTTCCATTGCTTCAAAGCAGCACCCTCTAGTCGATACAACCACCCACGAAGTGTGACCTGTAGTTGATCTGAACGACGAACGGACGGCGACCGAAAACTTGCACCACTCCCACTGCCAGACTTACGGCGATTGAGTTGTAATCGTAGACCATCCATTGATGAAGCACCATTAGCTGCTTGATTGGAATTCGTATTTACATGCACGTCGTTTGCCGCCTCTAAATTTTGAGCTATGCTCGTTGAAACAGACGGTGAATGCGATAGACGATTGTTATATTCATGATTGTTAAAAGAGTATAATGAAGATGTAGAAAGTGGCTGTTGATGATGATATTGATGCTGATGATTTTGGCTCTCGTATATTTGATTATATTGTTCGTCTACAATGACAACTTCTGTCGGCTTATATAGCTGTTGATTATGTAAATGCTGTTGTTTGATTCGCTCGTTTGTACTTTCAATCGGTCTGCAAAATGAAAGTAAACTTAATGACATGAAAAGAAAATTAGCCGAAAGCGTTCTGAATGAAAGAGAATCGTTATGAACATGAAGCTCATTTTTCGATCGAAAAACAGGCAAAAATGATACAGTGAAATTTCAAGCAAACAAAATTGTTAAAATCGATGAAATTGAATAAGCATTTAAACAAATCGGACTAATATAGATATGGATCTTTTATCGAAATTAAATGCTCACGACGAAAAAGATCAAATATGTATTTAGTGGGTCTCAGAAAAAGATCGTTATCGTTTGCAAACAGGAAAACGAAAATAAGAAATAAATATATTTTTAAATAACAGCCGCATTCACACTTTCATGAATTGATTAATTCAGTCTCGCTTTCACTCGACTGCGATTTCGATTTACACTTGCTTTCATTTGGAAAAAAAAGATTTTCGTTCAAATTCACAGTGAAACGAATCGAAAAGAAGCAAATAAAAGAAGAAAAAAGATCACTAACAACGCGAAAATCAAAAGTTGCATGAAATCATTATTGAGAAAAATTTGCATTTCAAACATGATTGATGATCGAAAAAAGTGAGAATGAAATAAAAAGCAGATGAATTTATTAAAAGGCGTTTAATTTCATGTCTGAATGAACACTAAAATATGATCTCAAAGAAAATAAGTGTGTGTACCTGTTACAGCAAATAAATTTAGTCCATTCCCAAGCCATCATTTTTGGAATTATGCTTGTGATCCAATTTTTGGCTTGAAATTTTGTTCGAATCAAAAACAATCACGTAAAAAATTGTTCAATTATAAAATTCAAAAGTTTTGTTTTTCAAACCACTAATTTAATTTTGTTGCGAAGCACACATATTTTAAAACGAAAAGAAACGATGCTTGAATGTGAATTTAGTTTGTAATAAGCGAGTGAGCAGCATCTTTCAAGTCAATCTCTCAAACATAAACGAGCAAAATGTGAAACATTTGCTAAATAACTAATGTTCCGCTCAAATCTTTTTTCTTCTTTCTCTTTTGGTGTACGCAATCAATACAAAGTCATTGTCCTCGCTGTAGTATTTGATTAAATCTGAAAGTGAGAATCGTAGAAGCGTTTTGCGTTTTCACTTTCGAATACCGAATATCAAACAAAACGAACAAAAAAGAATCAAATGTTTGCATTAAGTAGTTTTACATTTCTTTTCACGAATTGCAGAACGTGGCAAAAATCACACACAAATTGAGCATCATTTCAATGAATAAAGAGCTTCGAGTTTAACGATTTCAAAAGTTAGCCTTTTTCTGTTCACTTCAATTTAAAGAGTGTCGCTTTAAAAGATTAGATTGTCAAACAATGAAACAAATAAAGTGAGGTGAGCGATTTCAGTGAAGATAAAACAAAGTTTTTCTTCAAATTTGCATCAGCCGAAAAGCGAAAGATCGAACACAGTGTACGAATAGGAGATAGTGACGAGCAAAGAAAGCACCAAAGCGTACAAATTTATTTAGATCACTTTTACTTTGCCGCAAAGCAATGAATGCATACACATTCAGGTTGAAAAGAAAAATAAGCGCATATATATTCTAATTTGCACAACAAAAAAGCACGAAACTGCGAAAAGGTGAAAATTTCACACTCTTTTTTCAGCATTTTCACAACATTTGCGCAAAAAGCCGAAAGTAAGCTTGTTTTATTTACTTCTTCTTCTTCATTATCACTATCATTTTGCTTCCGCTGTTTTGAATTCGCTAAACAAAAAAGCATCACTAGTCGCTATTTATCACACAAGAGTTGAAAAATACACAGCGCCAAGCGAACTCATCCTCATCTTCATCCATTCTTTCACCCTGCTTTGATCAAAATCTGTACAACACACATATATGTATCTGTGCACTCGGCTTGCGATGCTGAAGAGATGAAGAAAAAAGCGAGTGCAAGGAAGAGAGAGCATGTGCTCGTTTCGAGTGAAGCTTTCTGTAGCTTCTGTTGGGAGTCGACAAAGAGCATCACTGAGGAGAAAGGAGGGGAGCAGCGTATCTTCTCGCCTAAATGCGTTCTCTTTTGCGAAACATAATACAATCCGCCTCTGTATTGATCATTGCCGCTGCATCTTGCCACTTTGAAGACTTTCATACGAATGCAGTACAAAAATAATGAATATTTTTTAATCCAAGAGAGATGAAAGTAAAAATAGGAAACTGATGAACAAGAGACACTATTTAGTCTTACACAGCTTCTTCCGTTTCAACTTTCGGCAAAAATCCGCAGTATGCTTTTCTAGTACAATCTTGACTATGAAGTTTTGCGATAAAGTAAATTAATTTAAAAAGTTTATGGTACGACTGGTAGAGAGAATTTTGTCATCGACTGTAATCTACTCTTTTCTACGCAAAAAAGTAAAGTCCAGAACGGTACTGCAGAGTAATATACAAGTACAGAGCTGAAATCGATGAACTCTATTTATATTTATGGCTCATTGTGCCCGCAGTGCTTTTTCTAACATTGCTATATGCAACCACAGAGAAGTGAAAACATTTTAAAGCTAAGTCATCATCATCTGAGAAAAGCATTAATTAACTTTCTTTAAAGGCTTTTATACTTTGTGTTTATTCCAAAAATGATTTGCAAATCGCAACGCAAGAAAAAAGACATCAATTACGAATAAAATATTTAATGTCACTAATCGAGTTCGCCGATTTGCTTCCTTCTAAAGAGATGATTTACGAAATATTGTAAATGGAGCGATCGTTTAAAACGATACATTCTGACGAAATTTTTAAAGAATTAAATAAATTGAGTGCTACACCATGTCATTTTAAAACGAATAGAGTGTACGATGTATTCAGCCTCATTATCATTGAATTTTACGAGAAAAACGAATTTGTAAAATTGATAATTTGTGTGAAACCGTAGTTTTATCGCATTTTCACTTAATATACGTAAAATTGAAATAAAATTTTTTGAAGATCATTAAAATATGATTTAATCATTTAGTTGAATTTAAGATGGCTGAATATTTCAGCTAATATTTAAATATCACATTAGATTATGAAATTAATCTCTTCACGTGTCATTTCACTTTGCTTTGGTACGTTTATTCGCACTTCGATTTCTTGCGAAATTCGATATAGAAATAAACTTTGAAAGAGAAAGAAAGCGAGAAGGAAAACTAACATAGAAAAGGTTGGCCTGCACTTTTTTCGCTTTATGAAAGCTGATTTTGAAAATATATTATTCATTTTAACGACCACATTTGTTAACTTCGTTACGCTAGGTATTAAATATTAAAAGCGATGATAAATGTTTGATTAATTATGAAAATAAAAATGCGTTTATTATAATGTGCACCGATTTAAAAATGAAAAGAATAGGACCATAAAGCGCACATCGTTTTAACCTTTTTTGCTTTATTTAAGCATTAGTAATAGCGATCGAAACAAATTTTTTTGAAGATAAGATATCTTAAAGGCCTTAGTTTTATAAAGTTGATTATTAAAAAATTATTTGAAGACTTTTTGAAAACTACAACAAGAGCGTATCTTAAATCTGTAATTTTACGATTATCGCGAATCGAGAAATTTGTTAAAAATATATTTGATTGGAAGCTTAAGTTCCTTATAATCAATAATTACATGATCATATATTTCATATATTTTTGCCCATAAACTCTTCCACTTTACTTATACTTTTTATTGAACCAAAACTCAATAAAATTAAATATTTTTGGACATGATATGAAATGAAATAAGACAAAAAATTAAATAATTAAACTAAAAGACGATTACTTTCAAATCATATTATTTAAGCGCAAAATATCGTCATGCATTTGCATAAATGTAAAATGAGTTGTAATAAGTTCTCTTAAAAATATATAATTAAATTGGAATTAAAAATTTCCATATTTATAAAAAGTTAGCAAAAGATAAAGATGTCTGATGATAATGAAAGAGGTTAAAGATGATTTATAATCCTTTATGAAGTTAGGGAGTTGATTGTGGGAATAAATACAATTTTTAAGTTTTTTTTTAGTTCCTAATTTTGATTAAATGAATTAATCGAATCCAGATTTGTCCTTATTTAAGTGTATAGTTGTAACCTCATCAATATGAACTTTAACAATAACAATGGTCTAGTACACATTTTTTAATGTTATCTTTTAAGTTAAAAAATAAACATGACTACACAAAAATTAGATATGATTTTATATGTCTTATAACTAGGTTTTCTAAATCGAATGCGACCAAACACAACTTCCCAAACTATTATATTACTAAAATGTCAGATAATTGCTGAGGCAGTTCACATTTAGAAGAAAATCATAATTGAATTAACAAAAATCAATGGACAAAATCATTACTAAC
>NCKU01003467.1:0-15011 GCA_003675995.1 Dinothrombium tinctorium | reverse complement strand
CTTTTTGAAATTCGCACCTGCTCTAGCAAAAACAAGAGCAAAAGCAAAAGTATTTTTCAAAAATGTATAATAGAAAGACTTTGTGCAAGTCCAATTTCGACAGGTACTATTTGTATTTGTTCAAAAACTGCGAATGATTAACTATTAGGCGTGCATTTGAGAAATTTTTTGTAGCTGTTTGATTTGTCACGTAAAGAGAAATTTGTGGAGCAAATTTTTTGTTCAATTTTCATTTCTCTACTGTTTACAATGATTAAAAGTAAACTTTAAGGAGTTTAAATAGCAAAAATAAATGTGGAGTCATTTAAAATTGTTTGTCTGTGTAAGAGATTTATAAAGCGAAAACAAACGAGTTCGAACGTGCACGGCGTTGTTGATTTAAAAAGCGCTTTCCACTTATTCTTTCATCCGAGGAAAGGAGTATAAAGCGCAACGCACAGGAAATTAAACAATTTTCAGCCTACCGTATATCCTCAGATTATATGCCATGGCAGTATAGTGTGAGGTTCTGCCACCCCTCGCTATACCTCGAGGTTTAGTGCCATGGTAACCTTTATTTTCTATGGGACCGTTGCCAGTGGCAGAAAGTGCTTTTTTCATTTTTAAGCAAATTGTTCTTCACTCGAGGTATAGTGCCATGGCATATAATCTGAGGATATACGGTAAGTTTATAAAAGCAATTCAAACTTTTTAGTCAAAATTATTCTTTTTTTAAAACTAGATTTATCGCAAGTGAATAATAATAAAAAACGGTTACATACGAAAACTGCAGGCTTAATATTTGCAATTATAATGCTTTGCGAATTTATAGAATCATTTTTCATGCAAAATATTCAATTATAATTGCAATTAATATATCATTATTCTTCATTATTGATCATTAAAGCATCATAATTATTAGCATATCAAAATATTTTGATATTTTTAATGCAAAAACAGGCAAACATTTTCATCTAGGCAAACATTTTCTATTTATCTATTAAATTTATAATTCAATCAAATTTTGATTATTGCCATTTCGCCTTATAGTATAATTTTTCTGAAAATTTTAATATTTTTGATAAAATTTAACTTCACTTACTGATTGATGATTTGAGTTTTTTAATGGTTATATTATAAAAAATTCATTCCGTTATCTTTTTAATATTTTACACAAAAGATTTCGTATATTCTCTACGCTGAATGGGATTGTGCGAAATATATTTAAGTGGGATGATTTTACATAAAAAGGAAACCTATCAAAATTTTAAAACATTCATTATATGCAATCAAGAAAAAATTAGAGAGCAAATTGTTTGGAAAGGACCTGTTGTGTGCTTATCACGAAAAAAATAATTTAAGCGTGGAGAGATAATAGCAAATATTGCTTTTATACACAGAGTCTATTTAGTAAAAGTCATTTAATCCCTTTCCCCAACTTTTATCACTTCATTTAAACATATGTGAACATTGAGGTGGCAAAGTTTTTGAGGTTTTCATTGCTGAACACTTACAAGATGTACCGCCTATGAAGTTTTGTTTTTTAGATTTATGAGATGTTTTATGGGAAGGATTCTGAAGTCAGGCTCGAGATTATGTATTTATGATCTCTTAATGCGCGTTGATGTAACAGTATGATAGCATAATGGCTCGGCGCGTGGTTTACCAGTTATTCCTTAGAAAATATTCAAAAATCCTATTTATTCAGGTTAGATGTTTAATTGATTATCATGAGAATATCAGAAAATAAACTAAAAATTTTACAATTTATGTTTCATATAATTTAGAATTAATTAACATCATCTACTCAGTTAATATTTTTATTTCAGATTTTTAATTTTCTGATTATATATTAAAATTAAAGATAGGAATTTATGTGCTCAAAATTGACTTAAATATATGATATGATACATGGTTAAAAAATAAAAAATATGTGCTAATTAATTGCTCAGAAAATCAAGTTTTTTTTTTAATCAAAATGAATAATTTCATTTATCTTTCCAAAGTAAAAATGAGTTAAAATAACAAATAAAAGCTTCTTGAAGCTTCCTTCAGTCAAATTAAGGCGACGATTGTTAAAAATATATGAAAAAGTTGAAAACGATCGTTCAACTGCAACTGTGGTTAAAGGTGTATATTTCGAAATTTTGAGATGAAGTAACAGATTTGTAATCAGCATTCTTTTTTAAAACAGTTGTGTAACAAGATATGACATATTGTACATATATGACCGTGTAACTTTTCTTTAGCGACTCCTGATTATTCATTTGTGACTTTCTGAATTATATCTACATGATCTTGGAGAGAATGTTTTTCTAAAATTTTAATGAAATTAGGTAAATAGCTATGTTCGTGCATAGAAAGTAATTCAGGGTTAAAATCTTTGTTATCGATTAAATTTAATGCATAGCTGACGTTTTGTTTTGCATCTAAAAAATTAAATTGCTAATAATGTTAAATTACATAAATTACACAAATGATAGACACGAACACTGTAATACATCGTCTAAAAGGTCACAATGCTTAAGCAAGAAAAACAACGCTCATAACAGCTTTACTTGCTTTCATTAATTATTTCTTTTATCTTCTCAGTAAATAATTGTTTACATTTGATATAAAATGTGAACAGTAACAGAAAGAAAAATTAGAAAATAATTTGTTGGCCGAGATCTTACTAAATTCATCATATGTTTTCTAATCGAATGGACGAGTTTTGAATAGAAAAAGATGAGCAAACTCTTCCTTAACGCTGTAGATATAATGTGTATGATTCGAAGTTTATGTGGTGAATTTTACTCACAAACATAAGATGAGATTATATGTAATAGACAAATCGAAAATAATGTGATGAAAGGACTTGTTCATGGTATTTTGAATATGACAGACTACACTTATTTTCACAAATAATAATTTGTATCGAAAATAAGTCTATATGCATAACACAATTTTTCTCTCAAGTCCGGCTCCTCGCGCAAGTAGTACTTGTTTTACAAAAATTAATTTTGTCTATGCAAGACATGTTTGCATTCTCGATTAAATTTGAGTCCCTTCTCATATTTTAAAAGGAATGAAACTTTATACAAACGCGTATCATATAGTTACTTTAACTATATAGTTGAGAACCAAATTGAAACAAATAAGTATCAAACAAAAACAATAAAAATACCGTCGAAATTACACGGAGTTTTCCATAGGCAAAATTTTGTGAAATATTTTTATCTTCTCATTTTTCAAATATTTTTAAAATATACTGACAAAAACGAGTATAAATTTTCTATCCTATCTTAATATTATTTATATCTTAATGATAAATATCTTAATGATTTATATCTTAATTTTTTGAATCAATGTTTGAATTAATCATTTAAGCATTAAATGAATTAATGCTCGCGGGATAAGCCGGGCTTTGAGAGAAAAATTGCGTTACACGTATAGACTTATTTTAGATACAAATTATTATTTGTGAAAATAAGTGTAGTCCGTCCTCTTAGAAATACGTTAAACAATTCATTTGTAATAGAAATCTCAAATATTTCATTTCCTCACATATTAACTTTTACTTTTACGCGAAACATCAAATTCTCGCAAATAATACTCTTAAATTTGTATTTCGTAACATAAGCTGAAAATGAACTCGAAAAAAGAGAGGAGCGAAGATGCTTACAAAGTACAAAACATTGTTACGATGACGATCGACAGAAAAGCAATAAGATTTATATTGAGAAGATTGCAATAAAATTCAATTTGTGCGTGAAAGCGATTTCAAATGAAAAGACAATAAAATTTTACTTGTCACTCTTCGCTAAATTGCAATTAATTAATTGCTGAATTCAAATGCGATACATTCACTCAAAAGCAAAGCTTGAATTTTATGAAAGCGATCGTTCGATTTACTTTTTTTTTACACCATCGTGTTAAACTTGTTTTTGATATCTCGATGGACAAATTTTGCTTACCAACAACAAAGTAGCAAAGATACATTAAAAGCGTTTCATACTTTTAAGCAGATTAAATACTGAATAAGACATCTATAGAAACATTTTGTTTTTTAATTTCAAATTTTAAAAATTTTATGTAAATGAACAAACAAAAAATTTGAAAATGAAAAATTGAAACATCGAAATAAAAATTAAATCGACAATGTGAACTCATTAAATAGATGCATGAAAATTTTGCCTTATTCAAATATTCTTTCAATATTTCTTTTCTTCTTTGCTACAGATTACTAGAATACTTCCCGCCAGAGGCATAATGTTAAATTCATCGAGAATTCAATTTGAAATTTAGCTTCTGGAAAGTTTTTTTAAAATAGTAATTATTCTTTATTTCTAGAAAGCTCTTTTTCTATTTGAATAATTTGTGTAACACTATTAAGAAAATTAAAATGTTTCTCCTGGGATTTGTGAAAGATGACAAAATTTGTGCAAATTACTTTATATAACCTTGATTTAATTGAAATTCAAATTAAATAAAAAATTTCTTTTAATTTACACTCGTGTTCAATAAAATCTTTCAATCTATTGCTTTGCAATAAAGCGTGTTTTAAGTGAAATGAAAAGGTTTTATTGGACACGAGTGTACTTCCTTATTTTAAAAGTTTCTCAAACCAATAAAACTAACACATAAAGGTAAAAATTATAATAATATTAAGTCCATAAAGAGTTTTAAAATTTAAAACAAAGAGAGTGAAAATCGCTTGAGATTTCGGCCTGAAATGGAAAAAATTTTCGGCATAGACTTAGTGTAAAAGTTTGCACGCGAATAAATTGCTTCACGCGCAAAATTCGCGCGGTTAATGAACTATGAAGTTCTATCTTTACACCAAGTTTTATTGAAATCGGGAACGAGCACAAAAAGTAGCTTGTTTGTAAAAGCAAAGTTAATAAAATATGTCCAAACTGAACTTGCACAAAATATTATTGCGGTCTCGCGTGTGCAGTGGTAATCATTTCAAGATGAGCTCGGTCACAAACTTAGCCTCCACTTTCACTCTCTCATTATTTATGTTGTAGTCACAAAGTATTTTTGTACACAACAATTATCGATAAAAATGTGAGATGCTCGCAAAAAAATTTGTCCATCCTATGGGAAAATCAATGTTGAAAAACCATTGAGTTCAAGAACTATTAATTTTTAATTTCAAATAAAATATGAAAACTTTGCTTGTATCCTCCATGACTAGGTAGTTAATTTTTTTGTGTTTAATTGAAAGAGGGCTTGACTGCACATAAATTCAAGGGAAAATTTTGAAATAATTTTTAAAATCTATTTGAAAATAAGCAAAAAAAGTTTTAAAGAGTGGACAAAAAAAAAGAGATAAAGGGAAATAAAATATCGGTTTATTCAGAAATTGCCCCTACTTTGCAATATTTGAAGAAATATATTCAAACAAGACAAATTTATTTTCCTTTTTAAGCCATAAAAATTTTTATCACAACTTTTTAACTTTAAAATTTTTTAAGTTAATTTTTGTGCAAGTTCAGTTTGAATAGGTATTATTGTAAAATCTTCACAATGTTGTAATTTGACTGAATAAGTTGAAATTAAAATTAATTAAAGCCATTAGGTTCTATTAATTACTTAGTGTTTACTTTTAAAGCGTGCTTAGTTTTAATTTTTATTTCAACTAAAGATATGTACTACCGATGACAGAAAAAAAGTTTCCTACAGTTAAATGGATACTTCACTGCATTTCATTAAACGTTATACTGGACGTGCTTAATTTCGTCAAAACGTGGTTTCAAAGCGGTGTTTCATTTAAATCGTTTTTTGTATTAGTGCTTAGATACGACGAAAAATCAAAATTTTTGAATTAAAACAATGTTCTAGAAGTAAATCAAAATAATGCACATTTTGTGTGACGTTATGTGACACGCCGTGAAGTATTCATTTAGCTGTAGAAAACTTTTTCTCTCAACGGTAGTACTTGTAGAGAAAATTTTGCTATAAATGCTTTGAAAAATTGAAAAAAGAAAAAAGCTTTTTTATAAATTGAGTTGTGACCTAAAATTATCCAATTAAAGTGTAAAAAAGTGTGAGTTCAATAACTCAGAATGTTGAGAATAACGAAAAATGGAAAAAATTGAGCAAAAGTGTAAAGCTCAAAATAGGCAGCAAAAAATTTCGAAAAATTTATTAATCTTAAAAGACAGTAAAAAAAAAAAAATTAACTGCTAGCTTGCTATAACTTTCAAAATTTCGCAATGTGCACATTTTAAGTTGCTTGATGATTCTCATCTTAGTATTCCAAATAGAAAATAAATCAAAGGAAAGCAATGATTAGGTAAGAAATCATTTTTTATGATTATGCAAAATATTAAAAAAGTTTTACAATTTAAAATTTTACACTTAATGGAAGCTAGAAATTTTAAGTGTACATAAAATGAGAACTTTTTTCATGGTCAAAAACAATGCTGGTCATTCAAATTTTCTTATGGATAAACTTCTACAGGCAAAGTAAAAAAATATGGACAGCGGAAATAGAAATTTCGTATTTTCATTGTACTATGTGCTTGCAGAAAAGTGCAGGCTAAAAGCAATTTGAAGTTTTTTTCGGCCATAAATTTAAAGTGAGTCAACCTTTATTACATTTGTTCTAACATTTGATCAAGCTTTATTGCATACGCGCACATTGAATCGCGAAATTGAGCTTTCAAATGCAAAGATCATTAGTAGCTTGTTAGTTCGAGCATTAACCTTGTTTTCAAACATTCTGGGTTCGAGTCTTGAAATTGCATCTTCTTTTCACTGCCTGATTCAATATTTTAACTTTGACCTTTTTAAAGAACTTTGTTTACAGTTTCACTTTAAATAACTTGTCAAATTTCAAGTTAGTGTAGTATTAGAGTTTTTTTTATCAAATATTAATAAATGAAGAATAATCTATGTAATTTAGTTGAGTAAAATTTTGACAATTTGTAAAATTTAATTTAGTTCAGAAAGTTTATATTATAAATTAAGATCTGATACAGTTTTGTTCGTAAACCCTTTCAACTTAAGAAGTCCAACAAAAAATTTAAAAGTTAAAATTTTGATTATGGAACTTATTATAAGACGTCGGACAAATGTATGAATTCATAAAAAATTATTATGTGACTTAAGAGAGTCAAAATTTTTCTAAAAATTTATAAACAACAGTTTGATTGAATCAAATTCATAAGATAACTATTTTTACTCTTTATAACCGTCAATTTTTTTACAAAAATGTCGAACATGGCATTAAATTTGAGTTTCGATAATGAAATGTTAATATTAATCTGAGAAAAAATGCTGAAATTTTCTCACTTAATCATTATTGAAGCATAAGTTCTTTATTTTCTTTCATTTATCCTTTTCAATTAAAATTTTTTGAATTGTATACTTTCAAATTGTGATATTCTGATTTTGTGTTTATTTTTTAGATAGTATAAGCAAATGCTGAAAAGTAGATTAAAAGATTCAGCTAAAAATTCTGAACCTTTATTTGAACAAATGAAGAGATCGCAAAATCTATTGCAATTGAAATATCTTTTCCTGAAGGTCCGGCATCAAATAAAGTAAAACATAGCATATCTCCTCTAACGACCACAAAAACAAAATATCTTTCTAAGTTAACTCAATATACAACGCCCTCTACTAACGGCCATCTATCCATAACAGCTAAATTTTTTAACCATAGGGTCCCATTGTCGAGGTTTCACTAAATTGTTAAGACTACTTATTGTTATTTTTAAATATAAAAATTTAAATTTGCTCTGAATTCAAGAGGTGAGGTCGATATTTCTCTATGCTTGATGTTATTCTATTTGATTTCAGAAAGAAATTTATTCGAGAAAACTTAGAAATGGCACTTCTCAGTTAGCGTAATAAATAGTTTTTTTTTATAATTCACTGCATAATTCAAATTTTTTCTGCATAAATGCATGCATTTTTAATTTTTTTATTGCATTAAAGTACGACATCTATTTATAATAAATTTTTCATCGTAATTACGACTTAAATTTCGACTCCAAACAACTTTTGTTAGTTTTTGTCGCGAATTTTAGCCAAAAGCAAAATTTTTTAAAAATGGTATAAAAATGAAATGGAAATGAAAAAAAAACTATAAATTCCACTTTAGCGAAATTCAATAAAATGAAAAGTAAAAATCTGAACCAATTTTCACATACGAAAACTTTTCAAAAATTTTTATTTTTGTTTGAAAAAAATTATTTTTCCTCTTTTTAGCCTCCGAAAGCCAATCGATAAAATGCTGATTTGAGAACACAAATACACAGATAAACATGGGAAACAAAAAAATTGTCCTTTTCATTAACTTTAAAATTTGCGGTGTCATTTTTATTTCTTTTTCAATAGAAAGATTTTTTAAAATTTCAGATTGAATCAAATATTGAATTAGAAAAAAATGAAAATTTTTTATAACAGCCGTAGGCGCTTCTTTTAAATGCTAAGAGATTTTGTTGAAAGTTCAAAGGAAGCAATTTTATAAAGCGTTCAGCAGCAGCAGAAAGGCACAAATTGTTTACTTTCAAATCGTCGATTTTGATTTCTTGCTTGCAAAAGATAAGTTTATAAAAGTGAAGAAGAGAATTCTCTCTACAACTCTCTCTACAAAATTATAAATTCACTTGAAAGATTCTTATATTAGATAATAGCGTCATTTATTAATATTATAAGTTGAAGCTTTAAATAACTGCGAACAAACATTTAGGATAATGTTTTTATGCAATAAATTTTTTAATATCGTAAGAACAAATTCAGCAATCATCTTATAAAAAATTAAAAATTACTTCTTTAAAAACAGCAAATACTTCACTTATACTACTAAGAATATGAATACATTAATCTTTTTCATCTGTAATCAGGTTAAAAGTTTTTTAAAAATTTTTCATGATGGAAAAAATTCAATTAAAAAAAGACTCAAGTTGAAAAATTTTTTGTGATTTTCTTTAAAAATCAACAAAAAGCGTAGGTTAACTGACTGTTTACAAACTTTTTTATCACTTTTTATTCTTCTTAACCAGGTTTGTTAGATATCAAGTTATATGAATAGTCTAGTGGCAAATATTTTTTATTTTAATACAAATTACTTTTCATTTTATTTAGATGAGCGGTTTAATTGTTCTAATTTGTTCTAATTTGACAAGAGTTTTCTCAAAAAAATTGCGATTTCACAAATGAAAACTTTTCAGATTTCAATTTTACTTATGAAAATTATCGTAATTCAAAATAAAAGCTGCGCTTATAAACTACAAGCAATGCAAAAATATAATTTTTCATTAACTAAAATACTGACTTCGCTTAGATTTAATTAAAAAGTTTTTTATTACTTACTTAAATGTTCAAAGTCCAAAAATATCCCAACCTCCAATTCCGTCACATCGAGACATCATAGACTTTGACGACTCGAGACATCATATAGCATTGCTGTTACAATTACACCACTTATTGTAACAGCATAAGCGTACAATTAAGTATACGACGTGAGTACTTATACCCGCTGGAGTAATTCTGAGGACACAAACACTCACGGTCATAAAATTGATATAATTTTATTCAACACAACAAACACACAATGAAAAACTATTTACAAAAATGACACCAAAATTTACAAAAATGAAAGTATTTCTACCACATTTAACATAACTAAAATGTCTCGAAAACCCATTTCATTGTTTTCGAGACATTTTCATTTCACAATACAAACGAATGCTCTACCTTTGATATGTAGAAACTCAGATTAAATATAAGTTCATTAAAGTTGAAATATGAAGTTTAAACTTGATACGCAAGCTATCCAAATCCACTTTGCACTGCTGTTTCACGTTCTAATGCACAGTCATATCACTAGAAGCTTGCCAGAATAAGCCAAAGATGAAATTCGGTGTAACATTTTTTCATAGAGTGTTGGTCGATTCATTGATTCTTTTTTACAAGTATAAAAGGAAAATTTGAAAAGTCGATCATTTCTAAATGAGAGAAAAATGAATATCATTATTTCTCGCTTATAATAATGTAAAACTTAACAATCTAAAAATTTTTCACTATTTTGATCTAAAAACACCATTAAACTTTGAGCTTTTTATTTTGTATTTATAGAAGTTTCTCCTTGCAATTAAATAATTTTTAACAGCTTTCGAATTTGAGAAAGAGGAGAAAAAAATGTAAAAGATTTTGTTTGAAAATAAGCGAAAAATAGCAGCTTGACGAAAACGATTTTGATTTTAAACGGTTTTTATTTTCGCTAGTTTCGCACATAATTTTTATTTTTTATTTTGACTTATTTTATATTTCAAGTTTTAGCGACATAATTCTTAATTTGTGTTGTTGTAACGAGCAAATTTGAACTCTTACATTTTTGTTATCGAAATCAGTTTGTCTGTGCGAAGTGCAAACTTTAGTCTACTGTAAAGTTGAAAACAACATAGAGTCAAACTTTATCGCATTCACTACAAAAATGAGTGAAACGATATAAAAAGGGACACTCAGTTTAGCACCATGGTAGCGTGCATTATGGAACTTTCCTTTTAAACAAAGCATAGTATTCGCGTTATACGCATTATGTTATTTCGCGTTTTGTATACTCATTTCACTTATAAATAAAAATCACTGTTGCCGCTTACTGCGCATAGGGTGCAGAGACCGGAAGGAAACACGCATAACCTTAGGAATGACGAGCAATTAGGCTGCGGTCGCAATTAGGTTGTGTCCGTTTAGTACGTTTTCGACAAAAATAAGCGTAACAGTTGTCAAACTATCAAACTCTTTCGAAATTTTATTTTGATTATTTTTGTGATTTTTCAATTTTCAATAGTTGAAATTTAACAAATTACTTTTTAGAAAATTTAATTTACAACTTTAATATAGGTAATGAAATGTTAATGATTATGCAACAATATTAAGATTTAAACTATTTTATTAAATTCTATTCAAAGAAGCTGACAAAACATCTTTGAAAAATTTCGCTTTCACTTTAATTCTTCATTTTTTCAACGATTTTTAATAAAGTTAATGTTGTTTAAATTTGAAAAAAGATAGTTAAACACTAGACTGTGAAAATATTTAACACTCACCAACTCGCATAGACAGTATTAATTTAAACAAATTTTCTCGTTTTCTCTTCAAATTTTTGTATTTGTATTTATGTTTAGTTTTTTTCAATCACTATCAAAAACGTTCGGACAATTAATGACTTAATATATTTTGTAATTTAGTGTATTTTGAATTTTAAAATCATCAAGAAATACTTTATAGAAATAAAGATAGGAAATATGAAAAATGTATTTAATTTTACGATTTCACAATTTTCTGACTTCTATCGGCTAAAAAAGCTTTTTTGAGCTTGATAAACCTCTCAAAGATTTTAAAACTGATTTAATCGTTTTCAAAACGATTTCAGACAAAAAATAAAACATGAGTGACAAAATAGAACTTTTTTTTAGCAGTTAAGTGCTTCAACTCGCAAACTGTTCATCTTCTACATTAACTCTTCAAAAATGGAACGAAATGGAGAGATAAACTCTATGTGACTTCTGTAAACTTTTTTGTTTTTTCATATGTAAGTTTGCTTTTGAAATCGGCTTCCAAAAAATTAATAAATTGAAATTTTTATTTAATTTTAAAAAAGGCGAAAGTTATTTACGTTTTCAGTTACTTCTTTAGCTCCATTAATACAGTTGAAAATTTAATTTTCGCAAAGCGTTACGTTTATTTGGGCCACTGCATAATTAATCGTTGTTCGTTGTCTTTAATTTATTCGTTGTATTTTAATTTTGAGTGCATAACTTTCGCACAAAAAATGTGCGTTTGACTTTTGTTCTACAGCAAAGAGGAAAAAGTTTTTATTTGAGCGAAGCAAAACAAAACAAAATGAAAAATTTTTTTATTCAGCTTACCACGAATAGCACGAATTCAGCTCTTAAGAACAGATTCACAAAGAAAAAATCGGAAGCAAACACTTGAAAAGCTTTCTCTATTGGTTGCCTACATTTTTCACTTTAAATACGTATGATCCTTAATTGAGAGAAATATAAAAAGCAACAAACTAGAAATGCTGAAAGAAATGAAAAATACTCGTTTCTGTGATCCTAGAAACAATTAGTTTCAGTAACTTTTTCTTCTTTCATTCAGTCACAGCAAAAAAAGAAGTGAAATCGTCTTCTGAACGTGAGAAAATTCTCGCATTTCTGTTTCAACGCTTTGTTCGCGCTAAAATAATGAGTGTGCAACTTTGTGAAAGTGTGAAAAAGAAATCTGCAATAATCTAAGATAGATAAAGTGTGCTTAGAAAGTGTAAAACTTCACCTCCAAGGCTCAAGCTGATGTATTTGTATAACATTTTAAAAATTGATATAATAATGCTTTTCATTCTAATAGATTACTAGCTGTGCGAGCTTTTCATAATATAAAATCGAAAAGCTTAATTTATTCAAGTATTAAAGTAGCCTTGTTTTAGTTCTTGACTCTTCTTTCACCACATTGAAACTGCATCGTTAATTAAACGAAATTTAATTTGAAATTTTGAATGGTTACAAATAGCGATCATAATTTTGTTTATATTTATAATTGGAACCGAAAAAAAAGTTTAAGACGAAGCACTGGAGAAAATATTTTCCTCCAAAAATGACCTCTCGCTCAGTTCTAAGCTTGTCAAAAACCATGTTTACAGCAACAAAATATGGTCCTTAATTTATGAAGTGTTTATATGAGTCTAAAAACAGAGTGCATCGAAATGTGAAACCTCTTACATAAATATTACATTGCAGAGATCTTCATGGTAAGATATTTTTTTAAGTAACCAAATATAAAATTCTGTCCTCGAAGCATCTGTTTTCTTACAGATGAAAAAAATGATCTCCTCCCTTTTGATGCTTCCATCAATTTTTTAAATGCTATTTTTCCAAATAACGTAAGAAAAGATATTTCAAAGAGGAAGTTTTTTTAATGATTTATAAGGAGGTCGGGCTAAAAACATTTCGATCTTAACTGATTTCTATGACCAAGATAAGAGTTAATTGGAAAAGAAAACAATTTTTTGCTTCTTTTCGATTATCATTGCATTCGATTCACGAGTTTTAACAATTAATATATAGTGTCGGAACTTGAAAGCCTAACGATAATTTTTTGACATAACTTCTGTAACATTAAAAACTTAATATTTATTATATCAAAGTGATGAACACGAGAAAGTTGTGGCAAATGATGAGATGCATATAATAAAAATGATGCTAATCATAAAAATTTTGAACAAAGGAGATAAGCGTGAGGGGTATAAAAGAGGTGGAGAACTAAAATTTCAAAGGTGTGAGAGCTTCATAACAAGTGTCAGAAGATGGATTAAATCAAAAAAGAAAAAAGACTATCAAACATGTTCAAAATAAAGATATAATTATAAGACTATTATGGAAAACTTTGGTCCTAGGGTAGAGGGTTTGTCAAAAATTCCAATTGCAAATTTGTTTGGAACCAGCCATGAACATAAACAAACTTTTGTAAATACAGGGGATTATGGCTATAGAAAATAACTTTATAGGTGTTTTTATTTCGTAACTATACAAATAAGTAGAACCTCGTTTTTATAAACTCCTTTTTTTGCATTAAAATTTTTTTAATGAAACTAATTTTTTATTAAAAATGAGGATTGAGTTTATTATTTGATTTTTCCTTCTGTTAGCCAGCTTTTTAACCATTTTTGCACTGTCACAAAAGAAAAACCTACACTACGCAAAATACTCACTATTGATTCATTCCTTTGATTCAATAATTTTATTTTTCGTCGTTTGAGCACTGTGGCATTAACACAAAAACGATCTAATGAAACGCCACTTTGAAACCTCGTTTTTGTGTAAATAAATCAAAATTAAGCATGTCCAGTGTGACTTTAAGAAATGAAGTATTCTTTTAGCTGCAGGAAACTTTTTTCGGCGACAAATACACTCGAGGTCACATTAAAATGCCATCTTTCCATTTAAAACTCTAATTATCAATGGATAAGATAACATATTAATGTTGCCACCAGTGTACAGGATGATCAAAAAATGATTATCAATCTCATCGATAGAGATGCTTTTTTCAGCTATCGCTAAAATTTTTTCGGCAAAAGAATTTTGTAGACGTTGTAAAACTTAGTCCCCTTGTTATTGATTGTAATCTTTTAGCTTCATTTCTTCCGAAATTGTAAGAATTGCCCACTTACTGCAAATTTTTCTATGTATTCCAACAATTAAAATTTGCTCCTCACAATATTAATTTCTTTTTAATTTGACTTTTTAAATCAAAGATCTTAGCTATTCAAAGAAATTGTAGATTCAATTATTTGATGGAAAATCTAGTAGAACAATATTTGCTAAGATAGATTATTTATTTGAAAAGAATTGAACTTCAACTTTTTTTAATGAATGTTAAAATGTTAAGCTCTTAAAGTCTTTATATAAAAAACGAAAAATGTTATTTTTAGAAAAATCTTGCTTTTAGACAGAGAAACGTGTTCTTATATTTCTTACACATATTAAGGTTAGTTAAATTTGAGTTAAGCTTTTAAGGAAATAAATTTTTATGATAATAATGGAGAATTTGCATCTTTGAAAATATAAATGTAATATAATGTTGTAATAAAAATAAAATATCCAATATATTATTAAAATAGGAGCAATAATATGCATGCTTAAAACTAACAAGCTTCTTTTATCTTTTAAAAGTAAGAAAAATTTTATAAAGCGTATGTACTTTGACAAAAAATATTTTCGTTGATTCTGTCTTAACCCAATTTACATTTTTCAAAAGAAATTCACTATAGCTTGTCATCGCTACAGTGTCCGCTATAAAAGTATTCGACTCTGAAAGCAATATAGCGAATGGATCTTTTATGAATTTTTTTCAAAATTTAAAATTATATATAAGAGAAGTTGAAAATTTATATTCAACAGAATGGCGAAAAAATGTTAATAAAAGGCTTTAAAAAAATAATGACAATAACACACTTGGAAACAAGTCAAGACTTACGCATTTATTTTTTATTGAAAATATCCTCCGATGTTTGAAAATCTGTTTGTATT
>NCKU01003466.1:0-15011 GCA_003675995.1 Dinothrombium tinctorium | reverse complement strand
ACACACACACACACACTATAAAAATGAAACAAGCGAAACTCTATCATTTTTGCGTTTCAATTGTATGAATGCAACAAACGCTCGTTTCTTTGTACCGAAAGTATAGCGAAAAGATGAGTAGCGAACGCTGTGTTCGTGTACTTAAACCAGCACGAACAATAATAATCTTTCATTAAAGCGATTTCTGCATTTTGATTAATTGCGTCGTTTTTTATATATAAAAAAGAAACAAAATGTAATTTATGCTCGATAATTGATGAGCGTTAATGACGCTTCGATCGAACTCAATTAAATTCAAATTTTGGTGCAGAAAAAAAATCGCGCGAACGCAGAGAAGAAGCAGAGGATGCAATTCGAACAAATTTAACAAATAAGAAACAGTGAAAATCGAAAAGTGAAAAAAGGCACACGCAATCGATGAAAAATAAGATTAACCGATACAATTTACTATTTCGTTGCTCTCTCTCTCTCAATCTCATCTCACTTTGTGTTCACTTGTATATTGCAACGAAGAAAACAATGTGCATTTTGCTTTTTCAGCGAGCAACAAAACATTCACTTTCGACATTACTACTCCTTTCGCTCTTTAAATTCATCTCAATTTTAGAAAATGGCAAAATGTCGTCGAAAGTGAGTGCTTTTGCTGCTAAAAATTCGCCGAAAGAGTAAAAAATTGGCGAGAAGAAAGTGTTTTTTGTTTCGCCAGCAAAATAAAGAGAGAAACTAAAACGAAAACGGATCCGCTTATTAAACGCTCGATTCCTAACACGAGAATTGCTGTCAACACTTCTTACATTTACGAGACAAAAGTTTGCTCGAAAGTAAAAACACACACACACATTTTGCGCTTAAGATGTGTCCATTAAACGCCAATAGTTAGAATTGTTAACAAAATGAATGTATTGCGACTAAACATTACGCTAAAGCTGCAGCGATCGATTTCGAGTATCAATTGCCGAGCGCACCATTTCGCTCGATTCGCTTGACAGTTATTAATTACGCGATATTTTTATCAACTAAAATGCGGAAAGAAGCCAAACTTTTTTTTCAAAGCGGCGCAGTAATAATCGAGTTTCCGAAAATTCACGAAATCCATTGTTTTCGCTTCTCATTTTTTGTGTTACTCTTGCAAAAAGGAGTTTCGACGCTATGTATGAGGCAGAGAGAGAGGGAGAAAATCGATTCTTTCCATATGAGAAAAAATATTTGCGAATACAGATTATGTAGTGTATCGTCGAGAGAATAAAAGTTTGATATTTGCTTCTTGTTTAAATTCATCAGTTTACTTTTGAGAGAAATTTTCTAAGAGAAAAGCAAATAAATAAACAGATTGCCAAAGTTGTATGCGCAAAATGAGTTTTCGCTATTTTGTTGCAAATGCAATTGAAAGTGAGAAAAAGTAAACGAAAACTTTTTTTCTCTCTCCGCCCAATATGCATTATGTAATTGTCAGAATTGTTGAGAACAAACAAATTCGCATTAAGATGCTTGTAGCTCTAGAATAGCGATCATTTTCGCCGATGTAGTACACAAACACACTCAAAGTGTTAATAAACGTCGGTATAATTTTCGCACAATTTTATTGACTCTTCTTTTCTTATCCTAACATTCAAAGCGATAGTTGCGATGCTTTTTATCTCGCGTTCGAAGAAGCATCATTCGCATAACGCATCATTAAAGACTCGTTTTTATTTTACCGCTTTTGATAAAAGCGCAAAAGTTTTTTTAAACAAATTTTAAATCTTTTCAAACTTTTTTTAACACTATAAATTACACCATTTTAAATAGCGAGCGTGATTCGATATCGTGTTAATGATTTTTTCTTGTTTAACTTCACTTTTACTTTAGCTCTTTGCAACTTTTACTTAGCAAACTTTACGAGTAAATAGTCCTTTTCAAAAGCAACGGATTAAATGGTTTAGTGTATTAAGTGGTCAATGGTCGAGCTGAAGAAGGAGAAAAAAGAAAGAAAGAAAATTCTAACTTCCTTTTTTAACATTACATTGCAAAAGATAACGCGTGATATTTCAAATTGAATAGTTGGCGAATGGCGAAATTAGTGAACAGGGAATGATTAGAAATCGCTTTTTTTCGTTCAAACGCTCGTCGAAATCGTGTGCAATTTATTTTGCTTGCAGTCGCTATTCTCAATACCCATAATATTGAGGCACAGAGCAGAAAAAAGCGAACGCAACAGAGGTATAATGTTGTTCAATTTAAAATGAGCAAAAGAAGAAAAAAAGCGAAACATTTGCGTGTACTTTGCTTCTGTTTTCTTTTGTGAATAAGGCAATCAGTTTTTAACCACAGGCTTGTTTCATTACTACAGCGAAAAAGTACAAAATACAGCTGCAATTAACTGCAGCCGAGAGACTTTCTTAAGTAACGTTTCTTGTTGTGCGCCTCTGTGTGTTCGACTTTTACTTTTCGATGCTTAATTTTAAACATTGATAAAAACAAAGCGAGCGAGTTAGAATCTAGCTCATGTTTCGCTTGTAATGCTTGAAGAAAAAAAAGCTACACCAATAAGCATTATCTAAGTTTGCAAGAAAAATGGTACATGGAGTAAACATAATCAAACAAAATGTCATGAATTGATCCATGTTTGTGCATCTCATTAGCAATAAGATATTGAAAGCAATTTCAAAAACTGCACTACATTTTGCATTGATTGTTCACATTCTTACATAGATTCGCGTTTCAGTTTTTTTTTCTCCTTGCAAAGCAAATCTCATAAATGATTGATTGAAATATGCATGCAGCGAGCGAATTTCCATCAAATAGCCCTTTAAAGTTACAAGCTGCTTCAATATGCTCGGCAATTTGTTTTAATATTGACATTTAAATCTAAAAACAGCATGAACCATTAGTTTTAATCAATAGATTTATGTTTACACTGTTTTGCTTGACCTAAAAATGAATATCGCTTTTCATGTGACAAAGTATCAGTTTAGAGTATCGTGTTCATCTCTATGTAGAAGCGAGTGCTTTAAAGCGATCGCTTTTCACAAAACTAAGCAAACACCCATTGAAAAGCACTTGAGAGAGAAAGTAAATCGAGAAAAGTTTCTCTCGAGAGTATGTTGAAAGAAACCGTGAATTCAAAATCTTAATCGATAACTTTATCATTTGAATATAATTTCATAAAAAAGTATTTTTTCTACTTTAAAAAAATGCAAATTTCTCAAATCTCGATAAAAGTTTTGTATTTCACTTTAAGAGAATAGAGCATAAAAAAATAATAATTCAAGTTTAGAGAAAAGCTTTTTTTCAAAATTTTATTTCAAACTGAATATCTTTAAAACTTTAGAATTGCTAAATAAGAATAACATTTTGAATGTTTAGGAAAGAGAAAGCACTCAAATTGAAGTTTTTATAAAGAATGCTGCAGATGAAAAATAAACTTGAGATCTATTCACAGTTAGGTTTGTTCGAAAAAAAGTAATGAAGTTGAAATTGGATTTTTTTGCATTTACTTAACAAGAAAATTTCCTTTGCTTAGCGGTTAGAAAAAGTTCTTTTGCCGCAAATATATTTGCATTGATCGCGTGTATTTGTTATACATTTTTTCTCACTCTCACTCGCTTTTTTTGACATATTGAATTTAGAGTAAACAAAAATATTCACGATGATTTCGCGCTTTTATAAATAGAAGAGAATTTTTTATTTCTTTTGCACTTGGCTATTTCGCTATGACACGCTTTTCTCGAGCAATTTATCTTGGTTTTTTCTTTCTTAAGTAAAATTTATTTTCTTACTCAACCACATTTTCTGTCTTGCAATGTGCTCCTCTCGTCGAAAAACGCATCACTTTTAAATTTTATCAAATGTTTCACATCTCGGACAATTTATTCATAAACTGACGATGTCATTTTACTTCTAGACAATATCAAGAGCGCACTTGTAGTTACTCATTTTCTTTACAATTTATCAAAAAATATAAATTCGCATTTGTTATTTTTTTCACGTCAGCATTATCTTCAAAGTCTTTATTTTCTCGATTTAAAAATGGTTTTAAAATTTAACTGAAAATGTTTTATTACAAAGCATTTTATATTCATTGAATATCTTATCGATGAAAGAAACAAATTTTGGGCGAATAAAACTATTTGTAAAATATTGAATCATGTGCGCAAAAGTTGTAAAGCAATTTGAATTATAAAAATTCTCATTTCAGAAAATCAAAAAAAGTTTAAAATTTTCATATAATGGCTTCTGAAAGATTAGAATTATTTTTAAATCAAACTCGCTAGTCTCTTAAAAAGCTGGTTTGAAACTAAAAGATTAAGAGGATAAAAAATATTTTTTCGAGGATTAAATGTTCCAGTTAAAGGCAGAAAAATTGGAAGTTCTGGATTATAAAATTAATTTATATTTTCATTTTGAAACAGAAAAGCAGAATGTAAATTAATTCATCTTTAAGCATAATTAAAATTATAACAAAAAGTAGAAGAATGAATTTTTTCATCTATTTAATTTCATAAACTATTTTCAACTATTCCTCTTGCTCAAGATTAAATTAGATTTTCTAGTTAATTTTGGCGTCAAATAAAGGTCAAAGAATTTGAAGCTATTGAAGAGAATTGAAAAACTAAGCAGAAAAAAGTGGAGGAAAGTGATTAATTTGGAGCGAAAATTTTAAAGAATGCACTTAATGAAACTAAAACATTCAAACAATTGAAAATATTTCCTAAGCTATTTCGGGAAATCTTAAGAAAAAAAACCTGAGCTGCATAATATCAAGTAAAGAATTCTTATATAATAAGGCTTTATTACAAATACAATTTCATAACATGAGAAAAATTTCCGGAATATCTCTAGAAAATGAAAAGTTGTTCAATCAATAAACTCATTAGCTTTTTTCAAAAACTTTTTACGGAGGCTTACTTTTGTGAAAATGAAAATTTTATAGCGGTTAACGTTAATGCTTTAAAATTAAAAAATTTAAATTTTGTGATTTCTTGTAAGAGTGTTTTAAAGGAATAAATTATCTAAGAAACTTAGTGAGAATCATGTTGGTAATTTACTTTTTAAAATAACTCGAAATTCGAGGAAAATCGCAATTGCAAAAATGAAGTCTTATCATCATAAAAAGCTCGTTAAGTAATTAAATATTGATTTTTTAAATCAACGACGAAAATCAAATATTCTTGATAGTAAACAAGATGCTTTCAATTACCTTTCATACAAGAATAAGGACTATGCGACAAAATCATGCATTTGCTAAATTAATCAAAATTTATCCAAAGACTAGTCTTTAATGTGCAAGTTGCGTGAGTAAAATCGTTAATGACGCTAAACAAGTTTTCTTTTATAAAAAATAAAAATAAAAACTCATTTCAAGCTTTAAGCGACTCATGAATTGAAGAACAAGCTAGTTACTAGTTCTTCAAACGACTTCTATTTACAAGATTCTCCCTAATTTTCTTCATCGATATTTATTTTCCAGCACAAAAAAGACAAAACAGAAAAATATGAGAGTTCGATGGCCGCACTTTACTTTTTTAACCCTCGAAACATATCACTTGCAAAAAGAAAATAAAAAACAATATTTCATTTAATTTATTTCAAAACTGAATAACATAAATTCAAAATAATTTCATCAGCAACAACAAAGAAAATATAGCGTTTCATTCCGAGAAATATTTACCCTCTGTCCACATTGATATAATATCAAATTCATGCAAAACTTTGATTTTTAATGGATAAGATGACATTAATTTAACGAGTGTGAATTCGCTTTGAAAATTAATTGAGTTTTAAAATCTTATTTGCGTATAGCTTTATTTCTATTCTGAACTAGATTTTACATTTCTTACTTTCTTTTTTCAAATTTCTTTTTTATAGGTATTAACAGTTAATATTAAGGTTTTGAAAAAGAAATTTTTTTATCACTCCACTTCATGTTGCAAAAATTTATTTCTATATAATTAGTTTTTATTAAAGAAAGTAAAAGATTTGTCGCTTTGTGAGATAAACGAAATTTATACCTATTTTGACAAATAAAACAGCAATTTCTTGCTTGTCGCTTGTTAGATATATGAAATAGTAGAAAAATACTAAAAAAAGTTTATTATTGCAGTAAATTATTTTGTTTTTTTACTCTTTTCAGGACAATGAAAACTGATTTTGCGCAAAAATCGAAATTATTAAAGAATTATGACAAAAAATTACTACAATTAAGCACTTCAATTTGGACTTTTAAAAGTAACATTCATCTTGGAAAATTAAGATCATCAATTAACAAGTCAACCGAAAGGCGTGACGCGGACATCGACACACGCATAATTGTTCTTCCACTGTGGCTGATTAGCTTTTCCCCTGAGCGGACTAAGAAGCTCTTCCGGTCAAAATAATGAAAGTGGTGAATTTGTGCCTACACAATTGGCGATACTATGGTCCCAAACTTGAAAGATTTAAAGGTTAGGTGTGCTTTTTATTTTTAAATTGAATTTAGTTCACAAAATTTACGTAGAGAGGTAAAAGGCCGTAAAGCGAATAGACAGGGGCTAACTAAGTTTCCATTTATCATTTTATCCTTTGATTTATAATAGTTAAATATATTCATAAACTTTTCCACTAGTATGAAAGTACACCAGATCACTTATCATATTTTGTGTTTTGTGTCATTTCTCACTGAACACTTTTCTCTTTAACATCTACATTCGTTGACACATTAATATGCTTTCTTATCCATTGAGAATTCAAGTTTTAAATGTAAAAGATGTCATATTAATGTGGCTGCAAGTGTATATCATACATCATAAAAAGCTATGATATCAAAATTTTGCAAAGCTTGTATTACGATCGCCGAACTTTTAAAATCTCTTTCATCATCACACGCTTAAAAGTTTGAGTTCTGAAACGTGAGAGTATAATGCAACAACAACAAAACTCGATTTTTTCATTAACCACAACATTTTAGTAAATAGAGTCTCGTTCAGTTAATTTCAATGGCTTAATTTGAGTATCTTCGTGTAAAATGAGTACAATTTTTTAGATTGCAGGCTCTTGTGAAATTTTTTGGTTCTAAATGTTATGAAGTTCAGCAAAAATAAAAACTCTAAAGAAAGACAAAACTGAATTTAGTGCGAAAATACTTTTTCGATTAATAAAAGAATTAAATGCGATATCAACTTGCATAAATGGTTTATTTATATAAAAACACACAAAACCGTAGACACTCATACAGCTTAAGAGTTTTGAAACTCTTTAAAAGCAGTTAAATTTCGAGTCTTAACTAACGATTTGAATTATCGTAAATCTTTTAAAAGTTGCTCGATAATTTTCGGCAAGTGAAGGGACTTTAATGATTATTTAACAAAATTATTTAGGTGTTTGAATAATTGATGATCTTGATTTAAGTCGAATAAAAAGTTCTACTATAGAGTGAGAATTTTTTTTAGTTTTGTGAGTTTTTGCATATTGTCTTCATGAAATCTTGAGCAATATTTATGCAAAAAAAGGTCTTTTTCATTTGAGTGAACAGTAAAAATATATTCAAAAATAAAGGTAAAATGCAAAAGCAAAATATTAGGGAAATGTGATATGCCAACAGAAATTTGTGAATGAAATGAGTTGATGTAAAATTCTGCTTGTACTGATTTGTTCGTGCTTCAATGTCCATGAATAAATATGCATTTGTAACTGGGATGTATTTGGCACATACACAGTCTGTATGCAAATGAGGAAAAAATGTATAATGAATAGAAAACGTTGTGTAGAATATAAATAACAAGAGTCGGCGAGCATTTTTGCAAAACGCTTGAGAAATTTGCGAAAGAATAATACGTTTTGTGAATCGATATGCCTAAAAAAATGCAAAAACATCGATAATGAAAGAAATGACCATTCAATTAGCTTTTTTTTATGAGCGAGATTTATGTTTCCGCCATTATGGCATAAAGATGAAAAAATTTTTAGCAACTGGTCAAGAAAAAAAAAATTACTGCTGCTCTCTCTTTATCTCTTATTCATACACGCTCTGCTCACTTCATTTTCAATTTCAATCAACGCAATTAACAGCTTTTTGAATAATGATGGTGCATCACGCGAGGAACGTGTTATTTTCTCGAATAGTGAACAAAAATTTCAGTTCAGTTTTGATTTTTAGCACGATTAAAGTAAAAATGATGAGCAGTGAACTAAGTTAAATTTCACTTCACTGTGCACAATTTTTTCTCTCTCTCTCTCTCTTTGAATCGTTACATGGAGTTGAAATGGTTTGCGAGAGTAGCATACAGTGTTAGCAGCAAAAGCAGAATCGCGACTGCAATTCAATACATAAGAGCATTGGACTACAAATTAAATTTTCAACATTTTCGAAGCGAGCAAAAGAGAGCGAAGAGTTACACAACCATAACCTGCACCTAGCGTTGTTCAATTCTACCGAATTTTAGACGTGTTTTATTACTTCGCTTCCATCTTTTTACATTTTCATTTCGAATAATTGATTTCATGGTGCTTTTTCATTTGCTTCTCAAGTTTCTTTTAAGCAGAGGAAGAAATTTGTTTCAGAATCAATTTCGCACGCAAATTGTCTTACAAATTAAATTGCATTTTTAAAAAATAGAACCGCTAAGCGAAGCTAAATTTTGAACAAAATTGTTTTTTATATCTAGCGAGTAGAAATTGTTTTTTTTTTTCGTTAAACTCATAGTTCAAATAGAGAAAATTTTTCTTCACCCTATTATCACTAACCAAATAGTACTCGCGAACTTCTGCAGTCTGTTCACGCAAACATTTACCGCGTTAAAAAGTTGATTTAAATTCATCCGCGCAAAGAGAGTGAGGAGAAAGAAGAGAAAGAAAGAGAAGAGAACTTATATAATAGATATTTGAATGCGAGATTTATTTTGAATATATTCTCCAAAAATATTAATAATGAAATTCACGTTTACTTAATGCAAATAGAAAAAAATTTTTTGTTCACATTCTTTAAATCTATTCTGCTTTTAATTAATAAACTCGATTCTATTCACAGTGGAGGATAGTTTGCGCTCGATTTCAATGCATCAAAAGCAAATGTATAATACGCACATAATTTTGCTCTTCATGATTTTTTCACGTCACCTACCAATTTCAATCATTAGCAAATGTTTGCTGAAAATTTAGATGCTTTTTGTTTTTAATTATCACACCGCAACAAGCGCTATGTTTATGACGAAGCTTACGACTTAGCAAAACACACGAATCGACTCAATGTTGTTTTAGCTTACATCAGATTACAAGCTTTTACTAAGAAAATCTCTGCTTTACACCGTGTTCTGCTTTCATTTAAACGAGCACAATAGCCTGAATAGTGATCAGTTGTTGGTAGAGTGTGTGTGTGTGCTTTTTTAAAATCGAGTGAATTGAGTGCAGAGATTGTTTAGCAGAAGCAGCGGCAGCAATAGCATCATCAGCTTCGATAAAAAGAAGAATAAGAAGAATGCGTACGCTTCATTTTACTCTCAATAAACCGAAAATATTCGTGTTTTTATTTTCTAAATAATAATAATAGCGGAGCGCTTGACAAGCAAATCTTTCTTTTATCGATCTTTCTTTATCATTCCTTCATTCATTCGCTCATCCTTTCATTCATGCGGCATTTTTCCTCTATTTTATTGCCGTTGTTACCGCTTCTTTTCAAAAAAAAGTTTTCATTGTAAATCAAACATACATAGTATTTCTTGTGTGTGTATGTATGTGTAAATGAGAAGCGTGATAATAACAAAGCACAGTGATTCGAAATTGATTTCGAGAGTAACAAATAAAGCGAGTAAAAAAGGCTCTAATCTCGATTCGAGACCGATTTCGAGTTTGTATTAAGTTTTGTGCAGTGAAAGACGTAGAAAAAAAGAAGAAAGTGTAAGAGGACGAAGCGTAAATGGATTAAAGAGCACTTATTGCAACTTTATCCTAAAAGCATTTGTAAAAATTGAGACTACCGCTTTAAAGTGACGGCGAGCGAATGAATGAGTGAGTAGAGTGAACTGGGCGCCCATCGCATTGAACTCTTTTTTACACTTTCATTCACTTCGCTATGCCTTTCGACTAGTGTTTGAAATGTATAAAAACGTGTTCGAGACGATTGATGATCACAAGCGATGTCTCATGCTGTGTGTGTACAACTTAATGGCTGAAAGAACATTCCATACATGGAGAGTGAAAAAACCAAAATCAGAAGAAGCATAAAAAAGTAACGGTCGCTGTTTGGTCGAAACACATCGAAAGGGTCAATCGTCGCTTTGCGACATTAAGCGTGACGGGCTCGCCATTGTTCCGCATTATTTCATTGATTGCTATGTTTAAAAGCCCACCACAGAATGCTTTGCTGCGACTATTTTATTTACGTTTTTCTGTCTTTACGACAATTTAAACACAGATACGAACAAAAAAGGAGTGAATTAAATGAAAAATAAAATAAAATTTGAAGAGAGAAGCGAAAAAAAACTAAATTCGCATAGCGCCGTAATTTTGGTTATTTTTGAATACGCAAACACCAGAATCTAATCTATTGCTCACATTCTGACAGAAGTAACATTTGCGCAGAAACTTTACAACGAAAAACTGTGCCCACCAAACCGCCGTTCTGCTCTTTACATTGTATTTTACAAGTCGAAGGACTCGCGAGTCTATAGTTCGTATATGACGACGTTCGGCAGCGTTTTTCAAAACAAAATTAGTTTGCCGCCGCCGCTTCTGCTTCCCATCTGAGTTTGCTGAGTGAACGAGAGAAGACTTATTAGTTTTTATCAAAACTCGAGACTACCAATGTTTGAAATTAGTTTTTTCTGTTTTCAAGTTTATAGTCGATGTTCAAAAGCGTGATAATGTAATTCGACGTTATAAGAGTGTTGCTGCAATCTCTAACTTTGTTGACTTTTCGCAAAACTTAGACGAAGAAGAAGAAAAGAAAACAATTTCCAAACTGAAAACTTTCGAAAATGCAAACAAAGACAGACGAGGTGTGAACTCGCTGACGAGAAAAACACTACAACTGTTCGCAATCAATTCTTCAAGTCTTTTCGCATTTCAAAGGATATGCAATGAGATGAAGACTTTCTTATTTCGAGAGCAGAACAAACCTCGCCGGCATTACCAGTATTTATCCTTCATTCTCGGAGGATTTATGCTTTATCTAATATGTTTTTCGCCTTTGACCTTTGCTGGTAAGCATATGAGAATCATATTAGCTTTCATTGTGTCGTCTAAGCTGAACAATGCACAATAAGCATTTTTATTTTGCTGCTCGATTTGGTTTGCGATGTTTCAGTAACTAGCTTTGCTTTTTATCTTAGAGAAATCGCAATTTTAATCGCAGCCATTTTCCATAAACGCGTATTCCCGTTCTTATGCACAAAGAAAGCGTCCAAATTTCAATAGTTCGCAAATACAGTGGCGCACATCATTGTGATTTTCTCTTCTTTTCTTTTCATTCACAAAGTTTTTCTTTTTCTAAATGCGAAAAATTTCTTCTCAAATGTAGTTTTCAAACCTGAAAATAGCTGAATTCGACTTAAGGCAATCCGCACCGTCACCGATTGCGATGAGGATGCATAAGAAAGAGTTCGCATAAAGCGAGAAGCGTAATCGCAGTTTACGCTAGACTTTGCATAGCCATTGATGGTGAATTTCGAGTCCAAATGCGAAGCGCAATACTTTATGAAATGAGTTCTCTAGAAATTCAAATCGAACGCATGCAATTTCTAGTGACTCAGAGAAAGAGAGCGAGCGAGAGGTGAAGCAATACTCGCGTTAGTTGGTGAAAAAGTTAAACTTCTGAACAAATTCGGGCCATTGATCGAATAAAATCTCTTTAACTGGTAAATAGCTATCATTTCATAGATTATAGTGAGAGCGAGAGAGGAGCGGGAGAAAAAAATCGCAATCACATATCGGTTGATTTAAAACCTGGATTAGATTAGCTTCAACATTTATTATTAAAATAGAAATGGATTCTAGCCGTAAATTCTAAGCTGTTTTTACGGCGTTTTACGGCAATTACATTCGAAACGAACGCATTAATTTCATTTTACAGTGTGTACACAAAACGCATCGACGTTGTTTTCAAGTGAAAGCCGCTCAATCTGCTTAAGTAGAGCCAGAAAATTTTCTAAGAGGCGGAGAAGTCGTTTCGAAAAAGCTTTCTATCTTAGCATTTAATATTATATAAGCGCATATTAGCATTTTGGTTTGTGCACTTCTCGAGCGGCGTTTACTTTTCATTGGAGCAAAGTGTGAAATTAAAGTTGAAGCGAAACAAAATCGAGAAAGCGATTTATTTGCAAAGTTTTGCGCACAAATTTAAGCCAACATTAATTTTGAAAATTGCATTTCATTAAATTTACGATTAAAAAGTTAAGCCTTTAGCGATGCGCAATATAAGAATGTTTCTCTTCTCGCTCGTTGCAAATGCCAAATATCAAATTCTATTGTAAATTGATGCAGTTGAAGTGATTCATTGTAGTGCGAGCGGGGAGAGCAAGCAAAGTTAATACAATAAACATCGCACGGCTCGGTATTTTGTTTTCGTTTTGGTTGCTCATTGATTTTTTTTCATGCTGTATATCTAATCGCTAATTACGATTTGCTTTAATCGCGGCGTTCGGCTATTTTCACCGCGAACGTGCACAGGTTTTGTGTTAAAGCGTAACGATCGTAGACTGTATTTACCATATTTCGATCATTACTTAAAATTAATACCAGACTTAATGATAGTGTAATCGGCTTTTGTGTTCGCTCTTTCGCTGCCGCTGTCAATGCGAAAACTTAATACATTATTTAAATGCGAAATTAGCTATATTGTCGCGTGTTTAGTAACCGGTGCGTGTGTGTAATGTTATGTGTACAGCATGTGTGTGCGCGCGAATGAGAATAAATGTATGTGTGCGAACAATCGATCGCCGTTCATTAATCCGGATGTCTTACGATGCGACGTCGAGTAGTGCGAAAGTTAGGTCAACTTGGAAGTCGCAAAACTGCGAATACGCCGCAATCAAAGCAGAAGCGAGCAAAAATGAGAGCGAACAGAAGCGTTGCACTTGTGTTTTATTTCGCATTTTGGCGAGGAGCGAACGTGCGATGAAAAATGTACTTTCGAGTGTGTCGGCGTGAAATTTCGGCGAAGGCGAAACGATAATAGTGGCGAAGAAACAAAATACGCGTTCTTTCGGCTCGCTGCTCGAGTTAATCTCTAAGCAGAAGCCGTTTTTCGATCAGTCGGTCGAATTAAAGGGTTATCGCGAGGTTCAACAATATTATTAGTGTTTGGCCACTGTTCATAACTCTCGCACACACGCGTTCGCTGCTCGCCAATCAATTGTTTCCGACTTCTCTTTTTCTCTCGCTTTCGCTGCAGTGTCCGTTTTCTACCGTTTGTCGGTCTTTTTTCGCTCAATTGTCGAAACTGACGACAACGAAGCGTCGAATGAAGCGAGCATTCTTCGGTTCAACAATGACAAGCCTTGCAGCTAAAGTCAACTTTAATTATATCAAATTCGCTTACTGATACACGCGTTTCGCTCATTAATTCTGCATCAAATATTAAATATCTTTCACTGTCTCTTCTCCTCTCTCTCGCTGAGATTCGCGGCGAAATTGTTTCTCTTCTTTTTCGCTCGCTCTTTTCATCGTCGTCGAAATCCATTTTTTTACTTTTAAATTACCACCTCTCAACTTGTTAACAATACAATTTCACTTTAACGCACTCGTTTTTGCTTCGGTCTGACTAAAAAAAGCTCGTACCGATAGGTCTTAAATTCGCGATAAAGGGAGATGGGGAAAGAGCGGCAGAAAGCACGGCTCATTTGAAAGCTACGACGAACAATGCATCGAAACAAAAAACTTTTTTTCCCCAACTCAGCGATGAATTATGCTTTCGTTGAGAGCAAAAATTTTTCTTCGCTTCAAATAAAATGAAACAAACGGCAGAGACAAGAAAGAAGGCAAAAAGCGGCCAACTTTTCTTCGCTCTCACGCTCTCTCGAAAGCAAACTTCACTGTAAAAACTGATAATGAATCGATTTATTACATACGATTGTATCGCGTTCGAGCTCCGCGACAAACTCACTTTGCAGCGAAACGCACGAAGCGAAAACTTTTTTTGCCCACAAAACTAAATCTTTTCTAAGCAAATCGATTGAATACCTTGCATTCGACAACTTTTTTGTTTTCAACTCGCAACTCTAATTTTATCTTTTCACATTTTCTAATTTCGTGTCTTTACAAATACGCGTTTAAACAATTTTTCTCGAGCAAACTTTCTGAGCTTGAATTATGTTCTCTTCTGAAGTAGTCATTTTTTTTCTTTATAAATATCGCACTCTATTCATTTATTTATATTCAGCAGATAGAAATTCTGATTGTTTCTACGTTTATTTATTCATTTATTTTCATTTCAATGGATAGAGAAATTCATTTATTTTCTGTGTGTCTGTGCGTAGTAAAGATGAAAGGAAGGAAGATATAAAGCAGAGCGAAATATTTCAGCATTAAACCAAAAGATTCTAAATTTCAGTCGCATTCAGTCAAACAAAAAAAAATGAGACATTTCTTCACGAAGCAAAATATGAATTTTGGTAACAAATTCGTTTCAATTTCTGCAAAAAACAAATATTAATGGCACTAAACTTAATCGAACTGACCAGTTTCGAGTTTAAACTCTATGCCTCGCAATAAAATAAATTACCAAATTCATTAAAAAAATCGCAAGCGGTAATTAAGGCAAAAGCAAAATGTTCAGAGAAACATTATCAAAATGAAACAACTACTAAACATTAAGTTTGTAAACTGAAAATAGCTGTAATTTTGGTTTTTTTCTCGACTAAAACGAAAAACTTGGTGCTTTTTTATTTATTATAGTAATAAAAATTTTTTAAAACTGATCGAAAAATTCTATGTTAAGATGCATCAAACTTTTTCGTATTATGAAAAAAATGATTATTATTTTTAAATATTAAATATTTTACATTTAAAACAAAAATATCAACTTTTATGAAAGCATCGCAGTTTTTTTTTCTAAATTATTA